>JABXJD010000319.1:390000-395000 GCA_013375575.1 Percina caprodes
TTAACCCTGCACACCTATTATTAACCACAACACCCTTGAGGTCAATAGGTAACTGACGATCCTTGTTTTTGAAAACTTTTTCTACGTTTTAGATCTAAAATCGGTATTTTTATTGAAGTAGGTAAAATCAACATCAAACCAGGGTAAAGCACGACATGTAGTTTACATTCATCATATGTAGGCCTATTCTATAAAACCTCTATGGCTTTCTCCTAACCCTGCACACCTTTGATGACCCTACAGGTCAATAGGTGATGAGCCTAGATTTTGAACGTGTTTCTTACCTGCGTTATAAGCTGCCAGCTCGGCCCCCGGCCCGGGGCTTTTCCTCTTCCTGGGCCGGCCTTTCTGCACTGTCCCCACGCCGTTGAAGTAGGATAGTCCGAGCGTGTTGGCCGGGCCCAGGCCTTTGTGCGGGACAACGTCCGCGTGGTTAAAATGTGTCTGATATTCTCCCTGGATGAGAGTCTCAAAGTGCAGCCGGCAGTACACCAGACTGTCCTTCATGCCAAAGTGGTCCCCGGTGGTCAGCATCTTGCTGCAGCTTGTGCACGTGAAGCAGTTGAGGTGGTAGACCAGGTCCCGGGCCCGCATCACCATCTCCGACGCGGAGATCCCCAGGTGGCACCGAGCGCATCTCTGCACCGAAAATCTTCTGCGGACAACACAGACACCTCATCAGGGCTGGACACGCAGCCTGGCAGCCCTGCAGCAGGGTTTAATGCGCAGTGGGCAGGCTGATATATAGCCTACACTGTCTGGCAGTAATGTAACTAACTACTACTACTTGTTGAGGTATTTGTACTTCACTTGAGTCTTTTCTTTTCGTGCCACTTTCTACTTTTACTCCACTACATCTCAGAGAGATATATTCTACTTTTTACTCCACTACATTCATCTGACAGCTTCAGTTACTTTACAATGAAGATTTCCGCACACAAAACACATGCAGTTTATAAAATCTGAGGTTTTATTATGAATGAAACCAGCCAACAATATAACGGCCTACAAGTCCAGTTAAAATGATTAGACCATCGAGTTCTTAAAATGGGAGGACTTTTCTATATCGAGTACTTTTACTTTCACTACTTTAAGTACATTTTCCTGACGATGCTCACATGGGCTACTTTAACTTAATTAACATTTTCTATGCATGATTTTGACTTGTAACAGAGTTATTTCACGGTGTGGTATTAGTAGCCTACTTTTACTACTTTACTTGCGCACTGATGACAGACGTCATCAGTGAATATATGTGTGACGATATCGGAAATTAATGGAACATGGATATTGTGCCGATGGTTAAGAGTTCAAACAAAAACTTGACATGAAAATGATGTTATTTTCACGTTTCTAATAGAAGAATAATACACAGCCGGTGTTTCCCAGAGCCTCCCTGTGCGTGGACGTGTGTGTGTGTGTGTGTGTGTGTGTGTGTGTGTGTGTGGGGGGGTAGTCATACTGCCCTAGAGAGCTGCTACTAAAAGTACCTATTTCATTACCTGGGTTTTCAGTGGAGGGGGTAATATTACGGGATGAGTCCTTGATGTCTATACTCTGCTGAATTTCAGGCTAATGATGGGACTATCTGGCAAAAATGGAGGCCTAGATAGTGATTTGTTATTGTAAAATTGGCACAAAATATCAGCTGTCATCAGTGCAAAAATGCCAAGATCAGTTTTTACAAACGTGTATTATTAGGATAGAATCTGTGAGAAAGAAAAGCCGTGCTTTTTCTGTTTTTTGAAAACCTTTTTTTTTTTTAACAAAATTAAGAAAATGATTTTTGCATTAATATTATTATTTTTTAAATATTCCATCCGTGGTCATATGTTGTATTACTTTAACTTAACTTTAAAATATATAAAGAGAATATCTTTCCCAGACATATTTACCATATTTTGAAACACACATTTAACTCCATGAATCGCATATACTGACTACGGAACAGGATAAGGGCCACATTTGGAGAAAAAAAAATGTTATTTGAATTGTGAGAATACAGCCGAAACTCTTCTTCTAATTGTGACATTTAAACTCAGAACCCAACTGCACGTTTCCACACGTATGCCTGAGATTTAGGGAGTTTAAAGTCTAAGAAGAATAACGTGCCATGATTCACGTGTGTCCCTTAGACTTTAAATTTAAGAAGTCATAACTCTTCTAAGAATAAAATACTTTTTCCACAATGGCCCTAATCCTCTTCCCTAGCTTACTGTCCCATTAAGATCCCAACCAGCGGTGCATGGTGCATGGTGCACGGTGCATGGTTCAAGGGACTGGCCTGTGCACGCGCTCCTACCTGTAGTAGTCCTCCTTGCAGTAGATGCTTCCGTCTTTGCTGAAGCAGGTGAGCTCCGACTCCAGGTTGAGTTTGCACTCGCAGCACTTGAGGCAGCGCATGTGCCACTGTTTGTCCACGGCCAGCAGGTAGTAGCGGTCCGCGATCTTCCGACCGCAGCCCGCGCACAGAGCCACGCGCTCGCTCGCCATACACGGCATGGACTGCAGGTCCGGACACAGAGTCAGGACAGGATGGAGGATTGAAAGGAGAGAAAAACAACACTCAGTGCAACGAATCTAACGCCATCCTGATAGCCTAACATGAAGTCATGCTAACATGGGAATAAAGAGGAAATGAAATAATGTCAGATAAGAGTCTTTTCGCTTCATATCTTCCAAATATTCCAAGAGTATCCTCGGATCCAGCCTCGCTTACAGGGGCCTCGGCCACAACTCACATAAGGGGCTGATTTTAGAAAAACATGAAATGACAGAAAGACATGTTATAGGACTTTAAAAAAAAAAGTATTTTCCTCTCAAAAACCTTGATAAAAGGCCTACCAGACATACTGTATATAATATAAAGATATTAAATGAAATCCAGTAAGGTCACTGAAACTGAAATGTTTGAATTTAAATGTTAAAAAGTAAGAAATGAACAACATCACAGGAATATGTTTTGTTAAAGATAATTCAATTGTAGGCTACTTTTTTTTTTTAAATATATAAATGACTGCTGCCACAAGGCACGATACCATTATAATAATTATGGCATTGCCATTATACAGCAGCAGATTAAAAGAAAACAAAAACACAAAGTCAAGTCACTTTGCGTAATATTAGGATATAGGAGAATACACGCCGTGTTATGGAAATAGTATTGTTATTTTTTGGATATGAGTGTTATCTGAGCTGTTATTTCCCCCCTCAAAATAGTAACAATGTTGATTAAATGTAGGCCTACAATAACGCGCACACACACACACACACACACACACACACACACATACACACACAAACACAGACACACACGGGTTTGTAGCACGGGACTGTTATTAAATGTTAGTTTCCACAAGGCCGGCGAAATAGACACATGCACGCGCGCACACACACACACACGCATGCCCTCCTCAAATAACTTGCAAACGGAGATGGAAGCTGAATTCGAAATTAGGATTTTTTTTTTTTTAATCCATCCCCATATGCTCTCGTTTTATTCGGTTCAGAACGATTACAGAACTTCCTGAGCATCATGTGTATGATATATGATATATGATATATGATGTATGATGTATGATGTATGATGTATGATGTATGATGTATGTATCTGGAACTATGTAACACTATCAGGCTATAGTTTCTATCTAGCTATAGCCTGATAGTGTTTACAAAATGGAGACAACGGAAAATAAAAGAATCCGACGGTACTTGGCGTTTTTTCGAATAAGAATAAAAACTTTAAACTGAGTTTTGCCGGCAGTGTTTGTGCATAATATATCTTTTATTTTTTGCTTTGTGGAACATTGAATATAGGCGATGTGCTGTCCATGTTTAACGTGTGTTTTGAACGCATCATATTAAAGGCACATTTAAATAGGCAGGGTTTTAAAACAAATTATTAAAGGTAATACTGTTTTTTTTTTAATTGTGTAGCTTTGCTCAGCTCTGGCTCATCTTATTTGAAGCTTCACTGGCACTAAAAGAAGTTTTCGAGTGAAACAGACAAGGGGCTGAAGAAATCACAATGTCAGGGCCTTTTTGGAGGAAGTTTGAGACGCGTTAAAAAGCAAACAACGACAAAAAAATAAGAATAAACTGAAATTTGTTTGACAGTTTTCCCAATGTGAATTGAAAGATAAAAAAAAAAGCATTTGGAAGTGAAATAAAGCGCTTGGAGCTGTGAGAGAGCAGCCGCTGTCACATGTTTTCCAGGCTGCCATGCTGCCTGCGCTAAGCAGCCTAACAGGGCCAAATGAATCTCTCCTACCGTCTCTGATTCCCCCATATCGATGGCCGAGCTGATGGCTGCTGACTCGCTCTTTCCTCTCCGGTCCATTTCTTCCACCACACCGTGCACGTCGCCTCCAGGGAGGCCATGGAATAGCATCGTTGCAGCAGAGGGGAGGATATTATAACTGTTCTCTTCGGATCTGCAAGCCAAGATGTCCATGAGAGGCAAAACCCTGCGCAATAACGCCACTCAAAACACTCGCCTTTTCTTTTTCTTTTTTAAGGATTTTTTTTTCCTTACTTGCCGTGACAAGTGAAAAATCCAGATCAGGGGAGGAAAAAATATGAGGGGAAAATTGGACACGTGTTCTCCACACTACGTCTCATCTGCCAATGGAAACCGTCATCCGAATCTCTGCAGCTCTCATTATCAATAAGCTATGATTAATTCATAAATAACCGAAGCGATTTCTCTTCTTTTTTTTCTGGAAATCAAACTTGTCTCTCAGGCTTGGGTGTGATGTTATTTCTGTCTTATCACCAATTTCTCTTTCTATATTTTCTTTTCCATTCACGATGAATAAACATACCAACTATGGAAGCCCCGCTGCATGGGTCTCTCAGCGCCGATGCCTCCTCCTCGCCGGGAGAATTTTTTTTTTCAGGATTTCGACAGTCTGCAAGTCATTGGCCAAATTCTCCCCCTTTTTTCTTTCTTTCTGCAAAACAATAAGTAGGCCTAACTGTGTACAACTCGCACAGTCAAA
>JABXJD010000319.1:400000-681960 GCA_013375575.1 Percina caprodes
TAGTTCCAATCACAATATAAAATGAGAGGTTTAAATAATGTGGCAAAACATTTTAGATTTGATTGAGGTCTCATAAAATGTATAAAAAATTTGGAGTTTGCCCACTTTAATGTCAAAGAAATATCAAAAAGATTTAGAGTTTCGGAGAAAACCGCAATGTTTTCCCTGTCATCATAACATTATAAGGTTCAGGATCAGCACCTAAGCCATATGAATGTAACTAAATGACTCTTCTTGGATCAAATAATTGTAAATGGACTTCATTAGCAAGTTTTGTCTTTGAGCTTTTTGAGTGTTATTTATTTAATTGCCCTGGCTTTTCTAATGTTTTGGACATGCTAATCATGGTCCAAAACCATGTGAAAGAGACTCAAAACTACCACAAAGGGAGACACACCGACTACAAAGAGACACCACATGACCACAGAGACCCAAAACAACCCCAAAGGAAACAGAATTGACCAAAAAGAGACCCAACATGGCTACACAGAGACACACTCCCCCCCCACCCCCACCCAAAGAGATACAAAATGTGTGGGGAAATATGCATTTTTTTAAAGGTTTTTTTTAGAGGAACGCCAAACTCCCTGCCAAATACACACACCTATAAGCTCCCCAAAGCTAGGGAGACCACTGTAATAGTCTTAGGAATCTGAAACTGAGACTAATGAGACACAGGAAAGGATAAAGGAAATACACGCTTGTTTCAGCTTTTACTGACCAAACATGTGAGATTTCTGTAATATTAATATTAAAAACACAACCTGGGGAACGACCCATCGGAAAGCTGTTGTTTGGCCACAAGTCTAGAATGCACTAATCCTGAAAACCACGATGGAACCAATATACTAACTTAAATACTTTGTTGAAAGCAAATGCCTATGAGTGTGTGTGTGTGTGTATGTGTCTGTGTTTTTGTGCGTGCGTGTGTGTCAGGGGTTGGTGTTGCTGCTAACATGCTGATGCAGCTCTGCTGATTACTTCCGTCCCGTAATGATTTCCAAACAGGGCGGCCATCAATAAGACGAATCTGCATTTCTCAGAAAAACATCACCCTCGTCAGGCTCCTGGCATCTTTTTGATCTCTCCCCATTTTTTAATTGTATTCTGCATAAAGGTAGAGGGGAGGCGTCGGGTGTGTGGCTTTAATGGGATGCTGCTGTGGAAGTGGGGAGCGGGTTACGCGCTCTCTGAGGAGAGCTCGGCTATAATTAAGAAAGGGAACAAAGCCGAGGAGACTAAAAACACATGAAAGGGAGGAAAGCGGATCACCTAATCACTGTACAGTACGTGCACCGTCTACGCCGTCGCCCGTGTTCACTCACACACACACACACACACACACACACACACACACACACACGCACACGCACACGCACACACACACACACACACACACACACACACACGTTTAATGCAAGGAAGAGTCACACAGGAGCACAAACACAGAGAGGTTCAGACAGCACACCTGAGCCTCTCTGATGTCAGTTTCATCCGTGCCGCATGTTTTCTTATGGGAGTACACTTTGTGCACATCAGATATAATGTATCCATCACATTCATTCTCATATAAGCAAATGGCATTTTAAACTCTCTATGTCAGGGGTTCACAACCTGAGGCTTGGGGGCCCCCTCAAGGATCCCAAGACAAATCTGGAGTCACTGGAAGCACAGTCTGTATATATGAATCCAGAGACTACACTATCTGTCCAATCTGAGTTTTCTGTTGCATGACTAAAAACAATATTAGAGCATACACATGTTCCACCAAAACAAGTTCCTTCCCGAGGCTATTCTCCAGAGGCACCGTTGCTCCGTCCGGCGCTTAGCAGGAAGTTAGGTGACAAAGTATAAGAGCACCTAATTCCATGTAAGAAAAGGGGCTTTGTGTTTGTGTGAAAATTTAAGTAAACTGTTTCTTTTTTTAACTTAACAGATTGATGTCACATTCTGCGTCACATGCATAGTGGAGAAATGTAACAGATTGTGATTGAAATGATTTATTCTTCATGAAGTAAGAGCATTTTGTCAACCTCGAAAACAACACAAAATCCTTCAACTGATCTGAAAAATTCAAAATCCCATGATTTGGACAGCAATACTTTGCTTATTTCTTGTGAAATACTGGATGGTTTCGCCTCTTAGGCCCTCTAAAATAGTTAAAATGAAAATGTCACTCATTCATAGACCTATACAGCTAGTGACAAGCACACATCTTTCTGTGGTAGAGGCCACACTATTGGAAAACACCTCTGCACACAATAATGAGTCAGCCTGTGTCCAGATTGGTTTCATTGCTTGTTTTCTGCCCCCCTTTCTATATCCTCTTTCTAACTTGGAGGAAGTGAGAAAGGAAGGGAGGGAAATGAAGGAGATGTATTAAATGGGACACTTGCTTATGACATTGCAGCATCCACCCATCCAACACTTAATGCTAAGGAAAACAAATGTCTTGAACAATTTCTCAAATACTTCTCTTTTCTTATCTTTCAGCAAATATGAAGTATTTAGGCTGATGTATGTCTGATGTAAATTCCCAACCCTCTGCATTTTACATAGTTCCATTTGAATAAACGCTTGCTGAGCAGTTGAGTCTGTATGACGAGGATGCTCCATTTCATCGGATAAAGCTTCCTAGAAGGAGACCTCCGAGCTCCTTCAGTCAGTTGGGGCGGCTGATGATGGCAGCATGGAAAGCAGATTCTGGATTTGCAAAGGAAAGATGGAGGTTGGGGAAGAAAATGAAGAATTTGAAATGTAACTGAACAAATGTAGTCAGCTCAAAACTCAAACTCCACTGAGTGAAGGCAATGGATATATCTGTATCATATTGTTGTATTGATAGGTGATCTCTAGGAAGTGCCGTGAAAAAACTGAAAGGATCCCCAAATACACAGATAGAAATGTGAAGGACGAGCCAACGAGAATACCACAGTAATGACCCTCCAAAATTACAGGTAGTCATAGTAATGGCAGGTGGAAAGAGCAGCAAACAGAGCAGAGCTGCACTGAAGAACACAGACGTGAGGGTTGTAGTCAAGACCACCATAGTTTGGCATTGCCAGACCTTCCTCCACAGCGCTGTCAAGAAAGGTCTTGCTGGTCCACACAGCATTCCAGGATAACGGGCTCTGGTTTATTGGCAGTTCTTCAAACCAATTACAATTGTCTTGGGCGGCAATAGGACTTAATGACAGTGCCTCTGCAAAAATGCCTCTGGAAGGAACTTGTTTAGTGGAAAATATTTGCATTTTGCACACAGTTGATCATTGTGCGGCCTAGTCTCACATTGCCAGGAGGAGGAGGAGGAGGGTGTGGCTAGTCCACACAGCCTTCCATGATAGAAGAAAAAACGTGCTCCGGTTTAATGCCATTTCTTCATGGGTGGTGCTGAGCACCGGATGGAGCAATGGTGCCGCTGTAAAATAACATTGGGAAGGAACTTGTTTTGGTGGAACGTGCTCGTTCAAAGGTTGTTTTAGTTGTGTGACAGAAAACTCAGATTGGATAGATAGATAGATAGATAGATAGATAGATAGATAGATAGATAGATAGATAGATAGATAGATAGATAGATAGATAGATAGATAGATAGATAGATAGATAGATAGATAGATAGATAGATAGATAGATAGATAGATAGATAGATAGATGATCCCAAAATTTCAAATTTCCGTAATACGGCAGCAAAATATCAGACACACAGCACACATACAGAAAATACATGAAAAAGTAGGACAGGAATAGGTAAGAATGGGCGCCCAGGTAGCTCAGTTGGTTGAACGGATTCAACTCTGACCTGTGGCCCCTTTGCCGCATGCCATAAAAAATAATCTTTAAGAAATAGGAAGACCAGAGACCAAGACCAAAGTGTATAGAGACAGAGACAAGACCAAGACTTTGAGGGGGCGAGACCAAGCCAAGACCAAGACCAGACCAGTACGAGTCCCACACTACATGCCACGGTAAAATGTTGAAAATGCTAACCATAGGCACAATTTATCTGAAGGATCCCCATTCCCATAAAAAAAACATGTCCTTCATTCACCTCTTTTATTGCCCTGAGTGAATCATAACATATGCCTTGATCAAAAGGCAGTTGTGGTCTTGACTGGTCTTGAAATAAAATCCTCAGTCTTGTTTATCTGCGACCGAGAAAAGGCCTAGTAAAAATTCAGTCGATTCCGAGATGAAGCCGAGACTTTCAAGAAGTGGTCTTGACCCGCCTCGAGACCAAGACCAATCCTAAGTACTACAACACTGACGCGTTAAATGCTCTGATGCTTCTTTTTTCTCACCACTTTTCAGCACAACACAATCCAGGAGGCACTGCTCACACTGCTGTCATGGTGTGGGAAAGTGACAGAAAAGGCAGGTGTTGGTACAGAGAGGGAGCTGGAAATGATTCAATATGGTCACCAGATAGACAAAGGACACCATGGCTGGAAGGAGTATGCAATGATATTTAGACAATGAAAACATATTTACAGATATTGAAGTTTTTAGGAAATCTGGGCTTTGAAAAGACGACTTCACATTTGTTCTTAGGTGTCGAACCAAATGTCTATTCTAAGAATAAGTGTTGGGATGGAGGGGGGGGGCAGGTCTGAAATAGAAAGTCAATAGTAAAATTTGAATTCACATTTTTTTTATTTATGGCTGTGACAATATGGGTTAAAGGTCAACATTCAATAATAATGTTATGCAGCAAAGACAGTCAATTCTACCTGCTTCATTTAAATTAGTTATAGATGTATAATTTTTAATTTAAGTAAAGGTGGAAGACAATGAATGGGTGTTATTATTAGCCAGGTTAATTACCCCATTGGACAAGTACAATATTGTATACATTTTATATCTGCGATGGAGGTATAGATGCCAGATATATATAGACATACTGTATAATGCAATAAAAAGTGTTATCTGAAATGTGTATTTGTATTTATACTTTAAGTAGTGAAGTAACTAAGTGTGTTTAGTTTGATCAACAAACTAAGAAATGCTATGTTGAAATGAAAAAAAAAACGGGCAAATGCAACCAAATTATGATGGATGATTGTTTAACCATATTTCTCACCTTCATTAAGCACTTTGGGACGAAATAAACTAATATCTGTGGGTCCTCATCTGTACTGCACATGTAATGCCAAAAAATGAATGAAATCATTATTCATTTTTTTCTCTTTTTGCCATTTTTGGCCTTTATTTGATTGTGTTAATAGAAGAGGGATAACATCCAACAAAGGTGTTTGACTGGATTCAGTTGCAGTTATGTGTCTCATATGTCTCCACATGTAGTTTAACGCTCATACATTCTATTCTATGAAACAAAGTAAATCACATTCTGTTTTCCCTGTTATAAATGTATTAGACAAAGTGTTGTCAGTTTGAGGCTCAGCTCACTGTATGGTTCTGTATATTTATTAGTAGGGATTGGCGATATGGAGAAAATCAAATATTACAATATTTTTGACCTTGATATGGACATTGCGGTGATATTTTAGGGTTGACTATTGGTGCTTTCACAAAATATTAACACAAAACATTTTGTGATAAATAATCATTGATAATGTGGATATGACGACTACGTGGGTAAAGGCAAATAATATAACTACCCGGACAGTCTGGAAAGTTCAGAATATGACTCTCTTGCCCAGCCTTATGTAATAGTTCAAAGTAGTTCATAAGGTATTTTAAGGCTAGGTTTAGACAGCCAGCCTTAATGCTCAATTATGATTTATTGCCAGATCCAAGTTTTATGACTGTTTGGGCATGATCTGACAACATGTGGAATCAAAGTGGCCCAAATCAGAATTGGAAAAGATTGTTGGCTGTTCACATTGTCATGAAAAAATCTGATATGAGCAAAACAACACTGGATTTGGGTCATTTTGGCAAAGTCATCTCTCAGTGGTGAGCTTTAGCTGATTCTGACCAACCTCAGATAAACTGTACATCAGCATTGTGCTTTGGCTTCTTTTTTCTATTGGTATAAAAGCTATAGCTGTGAAAATCTATTCAATTCAATTCAGTTCAATTATATTTAAAGTATCAAATCATAACAAGAGTTATCTCAGGACAGTTTACAGATAGAGTAGGTCTTAACCACTCTATAATTTTCAAAGACCCAACAAATAAAACAGTTCCCATTTAGTGGAACAGTGGCGAGGAAAAACGTCCATTTTAGAGGCAGTAACCTCAAACAGACCCAGGCTTTTTGTGATTGCCGCCTATACTGATACTGATGTGTTTTGTATCTGCGATGGAGGTATAGACGCCAGATACATATAGACATACTGTATAATGGAATAAAAAAGTCCAAAGTGTGTGGAGTTGAGTAGTGAAGTAACTAAGTGTGTTTAGTTTTATCAACAAACTAAGAAATGCTATGTTAAAAATGCTAAAAATGCAGAGTGGGAAAATGCAACCAAATGGTGGTTGATGATTGTTCAATCATGTTTCTTACCTTCATTAAGCACTTTGGGAGGGAATTAACTAATATGTGTAGGTCCTCATCTATACCGCACATGTGATGCCAAAAAATGAATGAAATCAGCTGGTCAATGTCCAAAGTACAAAATGATTAATGAACAATAACAAATACACATAAATATGATTCATAATAATTGTAGCAGTTGGTATGATGAACAGTGGCAATTATAGTAACAATAAAGATAGCGGTGCCGGGTGTAGCAGGGCATAGCAGGCTATAGCAGTGCGTCACTCAAAATGATTGAGGAAATAAGAAAGCCTGTTTCTATTAAATTAAATTATTTTTGTACACATTCATAGAGCAACACTTTTAAAGTATTTTATTCTTGCACAAACATTTTTTTTTTTTTAAATCTTTCAAATTACGAGGTTTTATCCTTGATGCAGATAATAAATAATTAGCATTGTCCGAGTGTCTTCTAGCTCATGGCAGAGTTGAGGTACTGTTTTTCTCCTGGTTTTGTATAGCTCTATGCTCCCTCCCCAGCCGCTGTCAATCAGCCGCAGACTGCAAGGATTACAAAAGAAGCTCATTCTGCCACAGGAGCCCCCTCTTTGGAGAGCAATTCTAAAACTTACATGCCTCTTATTTGTTGGGTCAAAGGTTAAATTGCTGACCCTCCCCTCCATTCCACCCTCTCGCTCTCCCCACCGTGGCCAAGCTGTACCCTGAGTCTTATATTTACATGGATTAGAGTCCTTTCACGCTGAAGAAAAGAGCTGGTTCACAGTCAAAGCCCGAGGAGCAGTCCATGCTGCCCGAGTGGCCACATTATTCACTGGCAGACAATGACCATATTGTAGTTATGTGGAAAAGGAGGGGGCAGGAGGAAAGATAAATCCCCCCTTTGCCATGGCAAAGTCCTACACTTGTGCCACGGAGAGGGGAGGGCCGAGCCCCATCCGCTTTTTCAAGCAGAGCAAACAAAGCCTGCCCACTGTGAACAAGATGAAGATGTCAAAAGCTTTTAGGCAGGGGGGTGAGATGGGGTTTAGGGGATAAACCAACAAAACAAGTGAAAAGGTCTTTTCTCAAATGGATAAATCCTACTAAGTCTACATTTCCACATCAGATTTACTCTCTTCTTTAACATCCCTTCTCCTCCCCCTCTCAATAACCTTTCCAAGTAAAACCATACAGAAACAGATGAAGAAGGAAGGATGTGAACACAGCTCCTACTCACTTTTGTAATGTTTAAAGAAATTCATGAGATCACGTTTGAAAAATCTTCATTTGGGAGTCTACTCACTTACTACAAAATTTTATAGCAAGCATCTGACAAGCAGCAGCTGTAATAAAAGTGGCCAAGCTGGCAGAAAGAACAAAACAGTTTTACATGAAAAGTCATATTAAAGGAGAGTTTGAAACCATATAAAACTGATATCAGAACCACAAGCTCCTGACTACGTAATTTCCTGGAATTTCCTAAAAACTAAAACAACTTTTCTGTGTTATTCTGGGTATACCAATGGCAGATTTATTCGCAGTATATGGTTATTTCTCCCCAACATGTACCTATGGCCGTGTGATGTCTCAGAGGACAGAAGCCTGAGGCACTGTGGAGTGAACGACATAAAGAGGCCTGGTATACAGCCACAGCCAATTCACATGCAAATAGCCAGCCTTGCACTGACTCTGATTAACTCCCTGTGAGTTCATAGTTTCCATGTTAACAAAGATTTAGCCGCTTTTGAGTGAAGCGGTACATTAAGTGGGGAGAGGCAGAGGGAGAGAGAACTGGTGGCGAACCTTACAGTAAAGCCCCCTCAGGACATAATGCAACCTCCGTCTTGTCGGCCTAATCCACCTCACAGATGCAGGACACAGCCGGCTCTGGTATACAAGGAATGAGAAAAAGGAGACAAAAGAAAGCAGCACTCTTGTTTCTCATTCCATCTCAGCAGCAAAAGTCCTCCAAAACCCCATGACTGAACTGAGTGAATGACTTAGGACTGAGCCAGTCAAGAGCTGTGTGCCCAGTGGACCCTATGAATGAGAATGGGTCATGCTGCTCTATAGCACTGCCTGTATTTGCTTTTCAACAAATGTCCATACAGTATTGCAGTCTCACTGATTGCATGTTGACTAAAAAATCGGCCTCACCCAATGCAGGTTTATCAAATAAGCACAGTGTCTTAAAATTAATTTGAACTATTTCAGAAAGTCACAGGGACACTACAAAAGTGAGAGTATTAAGTGAGATTTAACTAGTAATTTAAAAATAAGTGCTGCAGTTCCACTATTGGCCCATAGATGGTGGCTTCAAGAAATGCCAAGAAAAGCTTTCTTGCAATATAAAGTCACAGCATATTTTATGCATTACGTTTGAGTTTCAATAAAACATTTTCTTCTTTGACTGTATGTCTTGTAATTGATATTGAGAATGCATGTTTCCTTGGCAAACAGTACACGCTTTTAACTATGTTTTTGTACATTGAAAACACTCAAAAAACATAGGTTCTCCAGTTAGTGCCCTTAATCAAGGCACTGGCTCAGATCTGGAGTTGGTCCCTGGGCGCTGTAAATGGCTGCCCACTGCTCCCATTGAGGGATGGGTTAAATGCAGAGAATGAATTTTGCTACATGTATGTGTTTGTGACAATAAAGTACATTTCCCTTTACCTTTACTGTGTATCCTTCAGAGTGAAGGTTAGAGTTAGCTACCAGAAGATGCAAATAATTCCAGGAAGAGCGGGGTTAATATTTCAGGATGTGAATGAAATATGGATGCCATAGGGCTACAAGTGGAAGAAAAATCCCAAAGGCAGGGTCAGCAGCAGACTCACACAAAATGAACACACGACAATAATGATGTAAATCATTAAAACAGCATTTTGCTGCTGCTGCTTTTTCTGTCGTTCTCTCTGGAGTATCGCCATGTTGCATTTGTGTGATTACATTGTGTAACGACCCCTTCTCACTCCCATTTCGTCAATTACTGACGCTTGGTCACTGGCCCTCAGTGGCACCCTTTAACGCCTGTATGGGACGCACTGGGCATAGCAGCAGCTCGATAGCTTCGTTGTAATATGAGGAACTATGAAGAGTGACAATGACAGTGAGTAAATCAAGACTGAAAAATATGTATAAGAAGGTAGTTTGGGGGGGGTGCATGGGTCAAACAACACAGGACCTTTACCCAAGAAACCAGGGATTGTGTCCCGTTCTTGTTGTGCATGTCACTTAAACGAACATTTTGTTACCCCTCCTACGAACTTTTCCTAACCCTATCTAAAGTGGTTTTACCCTGCATGCATTTCTGCCAGATGTCACATTTGGCAAAATGTTTTCTTTGTGTTTTAATTTTAAACTATGGATTATTCATGACTTTTCCTTTGAGTGTACACATGTTCCACCTAAACGAGTTCCTACCCGTGGCTCCGTCCGGTGCTTGGCACTGCCCAAGACGATTGTGATTGGTTTAAAGACATGCCAATAAACCAGAGCACATATTTTTTCTTTTTTTTCTTTTCCCATCCCATCCCTTTATCCCACTCGCCAGACCATTCTTCGCAGCGCTGTGGACGATGGACTGCCAATGCCAGGCTAGTATTTGACAAGTATGCATTAAATTGGAGGTTCTCCGGTGTCATTCTTCCGGTGTCATCCAGGAATTACTCTGCGGTGTTATTATGGAACCCGCTGCAGTTCTAGGCAACAGCCGCCCTTCAAAAGCATTCAAGTGTGACAACTGGCCAACTGTCCATGCTCAAACAAGGTAACGGAACCCATTTTTTCAGGTCCTATCCCCTGACCAATTGGCTATACTGACCATAACTAATTGCGGATAATCTGCCCTCTAGTGGATATACTTTTTTATACTGTGGATGCACACAAAGTACTTGCCTTGTAAAAAAATTTAGTAAGTAATTAGCTTTAAAAGAAGCGGTTTTGGGGTGGGTGTGCTTGATAAGCACGTGTCTCAATCTATTGTCCCCTGACAGTGTTTTACTTCCCGAACCATTAGCAAAAATGTTAACAAGCAATCGTTATGTCCAGTTCTTGATCCTGTCACAAATTTCAACTCATAATACAATAATACAAGTAATAGACTGTGCTCACTGTATGACACTGTGCTAAAAAATGGCCTACTAGTTATGTTTTGCACTCTATTGCATGTTTTGCAATGCTAAGGACGAACATAAGAGGTGTTTAAATTGTGTGGCTTTGCATTAATGCAACTTTTTGATTCATATAGGCTGTGCTGTGTCGGCCAAAGCCTCAGCAGCAGCACTCTGCATGGTACTGCTCTGCTGGTGTGAAACCAAAAGAATAGCCTTTGTCAAGGTGTACTCGCTTCAATTCTCACTCATCTCCCTTGGCATAGGGGTGTTAAATTATATGCTCCAGAGGACTCCACATTCATATTTTTACAAGACCCAGGTTATTAGGCAAACAGGCTCTGCACATGTCCCCCGCTATGACAGTTTTCACAGTCAAGGATTTCGACCTTTATTTCCATCCAAGTATCACACACACACACACACACACACACACACACACACACACACACACACACACACACACACTCCAAACTCCTACCACCCCTCGCCAATTCCCGCTCCCTCTCCCTCTAACTAGGCGAGAGCCTCTCAGTCTGTAGACGGTGTGATCACAGTATAGTTGCTATGGGTGTAAGACTCCAGGCAGAACGGCTGCAGATCCAAACCTCCCAATCTACTCCATGGATTGACAGCACAGCACTCAGCCCCCTCATCGCTTTATTTATGGTTCCACTCTGCATAGTTCATAGGGGGGGTGGGGGGAACGATGTTTCTGATGACCATTTGTTCCTGAAGAGGAGACAAATTACAAATGTGAGCTTTGCCTTTGTACTTTGAAAATGCCGTTTTCATAACCAAAAACGAGCCTGATGAAAAGACCAAGGAACATCAAAGTGGTTCGCCCTCCGACAGAAAGGTTAAAAGTTGAGCTTGAACACTGATTCTCTCACATTCTTCCCCGGCTCGATTCTCATTAGCCACTCATTTTAATCAGATGCACCATCAATTAGTATGACTTTTCTGTGTGTTTGATGCTTAAAAGTTGGATCTCAAGGACGTGGAACTTTCAGCGTACTCAGATGGGAAGCAGGCTCGACCCATCCAGTGCCTGCTGCCCTCATGGCTGTCTTTTGTTTATTGCCACCACAGAGGAAGTGGTTAATTCTAAGACAGCCATGTGGTTCAAGCCTACAGAACCAAGAGAACATGCATGTTTAAGTGTGTGCATGTGAGTGTTTTGGGGGGTTGCCTGTACATAAAGCTTAGACACAGAGAATAGAACTATTGGTCAGGGTTAGACCATTCTTTAGATTATGGGTCACTTCTGCTAGGGTTAGGGTTAGTGAATCAATGAATATACATTGGTTAAAGGTCCCATGACATGGTGCTCTTTGGATGCTTTTATATAGACCTTAGTGGCCCCATAATACCATATCTGAAGCCTTGGTGCAGAATTACAGCCACTAGAGCCAGTCCGACAATGAGCTTTCCTTAGCATGTGCCATTTCTGAGTCTGTAGCTTTTGATAACTATGGAAAGTGTTATACTGTTAATAGATATTGCCTGTTTGGGGACTTGCAGAAGGCTAAATGTTGCAAGTATACTAACAGCTGTGACATCCACACATGTAAAAGCTGATGTCTTTCACATGCATCCAGAACTATTGAACAGTGGATGTTTTGCAATGACCAAATCTATATGTTTTTCATTTCAGCTTTTCTCTTTTTTGCAAAATGTGGGTTACTGAGCTGTCTATAAGAGCCTTTGCACTCTATTTTAAGCATATTTAAGTCTTGTACAATTAGAGGATGTTAAGTTCACATACTCTTTAAATTATCTAACCTGACCCGTCAGACATCTCAAAAGCCATCCTTGGAAACTGTTTGGAATAGGGCAGGCATTTTCAAATGCATATTGTATGCATATGTATATTTAAATTTGTGGGATGGATTTGTGAAATAGACTGGACAATTTCATCAAACAAAGTATAATGCAGTTTAAAAGAAGGTACAAAAGATTTATTTTTGGAAAGTACAGAAGTGAGGAAGGAGAGTGAAGATCTCACTGATAGTAATGGTGATTGTTTTTGTTCACTTTTTCTTGATGGCTTGAGGGAGTAGGGCATGAATTGGAGATTGTGATTTGTTCTTGGTAAAGACTCGGGGCAGGACTAGAAAAGCCTATCCCTTTTTGAACTTGTCTAGTATTATGTTGAATACTGTTCTTTTTAAGATTGTTCGAAAGAAACATAGTATCCATTAATTTCAAAAATGCCGGGGAAGTGGATAAACTATCTGTTTATCTCTGTCTTTCATGTCCACCACTGTTTTTATGAATGAAATGTTGCGGCTGTCACACACCTAAACCACGCCCTAGCTGCCTGTTGCTCCTCACCGGACGCTGATTGGTTGAGTAAGCTGGCAGTTCAGACATAAAAGCATTCTACTGAAGCCTGACAAGATGGATTTCCACGTGATAGTCGGAACTCGTGACATGACCAGAATCCAGCTGCCGTGCAAGGTAATAAATTATCACTGTGTATGAGCAAAAATGTTACATTTTTACCAAAACATCTTAACGGATCTTCAATGACTCTTGAATCTGTAAATTAACCCGAAAGTCAAGAGGAAGAAGAAATGGCGTGTTAGGGTCTGTTCCACAAAAATAATACTTGTCACTGTGTCAAGAGTCAACAGAATCCAGGCTTGATTAACAGAATAATGTACAGATACATACACAGATACATACAGGGATGTGTAGCAGATATTAGCTCTAGGAGATGTGAGGGCTCTTCTGCTAGAGCAGGGCCTGCTGTGTTTCTGTCTCTTTTTGTGTTTTTCTCTGTGCTACATTACAGGTCCATGGGCGGTCCCCAAATCAGTGCAACTGGGACCACCTGGCCAGTCTCCCACAAGTCCTTAAGATCTGTCTGTCAACCCGCTTAGTGGGCCTCTGTTCATCCATCCAGCACCGTGTTTCTGTTTAGTTGGCTTTGGCCTGGCTAATAGTTTTCATTCTTCATTACTTCAATATGTCTTTGTTGTATATTTAGTTCTTTCTTGTTACTTCATTGTAGGTCCTTGTTGTGTTTCTCTGGTCTTTTGTCATGGCTTGTGAGCCACTTCATGACAGAGATTAATAAGATGTCAGACAGACCAAAGCAGTGAAGATACAGCAATCTGGGGACAGAGAGTGATGGAAGGCTAACACTTGTGTCTAGTATTAGTCTTTTGAAAATATCAGTACTGGCTGGTTAGCGTTAGTCTTGTTTGACACTTATTTTTATGAAATGTAAGATTTTTACAAAATACAATTTAAAAAAAAAAATGAAACAGCATAGCCAAAGCCCTGTGTGTGTTCCCTGTCTTTCAGCCACCACAGAAACAACATTGTGATATTTTTGATCTTTGTGTGCTTTAAATAAATGACTTTCTAGAAAAAGTCGTCCCAACACATCTAAAGGTAAAAGTGATTTGCTATTCATATGAGCCACACTCAAAGGTGGGGGGAAAAGCCTTTAATAGAGATAAAGGCCAGACACGATGAATCGAAGAAATGGGTACACACTTCTGAAAAGTCTCTCCTCAAAAAGGCATTCATGGTGTTGCACCCTGTTGTACACACAAAACGTTGTGAAGGTAGTGGTTTGAAGAATGAACAAAGAGAGCGTGAGAGAGAAGTTCAAACCCTGCCTACTTTCTCTCCTCCACTGGAATAGAGGTTCCAGACATTGTGAGACAATCCAACAAGCACTTCCTTTCAAGCACAATGAGGCCTTAACACTGACTGGCAGTGGACGCAGGATGCATTTTCTATGTAGAATTAACAAGGTTTAAAATGAATAACTATTGCACTGTAATTAGATAAAAAAACAATATTGAATAAAATATGAAATATATATAAAAAATGACTTCATGGATCAGAACTGAAGTTTATTATTGGGAGCGAATAAATAACAGTGCAGCACAGCAAAGTTGTTTTTGGTGATTTTCAGGTAATATGTGTATAAATATATATACAGTGTAACAGTATAACAGCATTTTTTGACAACAGTGTTCAACATGTAGCAAAAAATAGTGATATCTTTTACATAAATTGCACAAGTTTCTGTGTGCTTCTGATGATGCTACTGCAGTTATAGCAGCGTGTTTACACCGACCTGCAACCCAGGTTTGTCTTTAAACTTAGCATGCGATGTCTTGGGTGCAAAGTTGACATCACAAAGTTGACAAAAGCATCAGGAGTGCCCAAAGGAAACGTGTTCATCCTATGGGGAACATGAATGCACTGGATATTGAGCATTTCAATTGAATGTTTGGTATCTGTCTTTTATATACTGTAAAGCGACCTTGAGTGTCATGAAAGGCGCTGTTAAATATAATGTATTATTATTATTATTATTATTATGGTGGGGGCATGGTATGGAGACCATGAAAATCCACAACAAATCCCATGGAAGTCTGACCAGTTGTCATAGAATAATGCATTTTATTGTCATCAACATCGGAAAGACAAAGTATTGTAAAATATGTCATATACTGTATAATTTAATTGCTATGCTATATCCAAGGTTTTTGGTGTCTATCTTTAAAACTTGCTAAGACTATACTGCAGTTTAGCTGAGAATTGTACTGTCACAGAGTAGTAGGGGTGGAAGATTTCAATTTGAGCACAAAAAGTAAGGTGATGGAGGCAGAAGGAGCCTTGACCAAGGTGTTGGAATAGGGATCTGCTGGTGGAAGGCAGGTAGCTGAATAGAGTAGAAGGAGTTAACACTCAGCTGTGGTTAATCTCCTCAGGGGGACTTTGGGGCAATATCCAGTTAGACTGGAATGTGAATGTGTGTGATTCTGGCCAGGGGCTGGCACAACTGTCTCTCACTCCTCCTGCAGAGAGCCTATGGTCGCTCCTCTCAGCAGTGTTATTTCTCCCCAGCACCCTATTAAAACTGCTCTTAACACATGGAACTGGCTTCAACCATGGTAGACAAGCAACTCCCTGGAGCCTAACCACTGTCGCTTGAATCCAAACCACACAAGACCTCAGAGTACACAAGCATTATACTGAACAATTAAGTCTAGCTCTTTACAGATGTTGGAAAGTCAGAGATTCAAACTTTGTAAAAGGAAAACCCAACAATACAATAATCAAAATTCCAAGAAGGAAACATGGTATTTAATTTGAGAGGTTATGTGTACTGTAGTCTATATTGACAATGTTTTATTTCGATGATTGTTCAGGTGCCGCCGGAAATTCCACCGGATGTTACCTTCCACTTTCTGTGTGTTGGCATTCTAAGGTTATGACTTCGGCTAACTGCTCTGAAAGGTAAATCCAGACAGCTAGCTAGACTATCTGTCCAATCTGAGTTTTCTGTTGCAAAATTAAAACTACCTTTGAACGTACGTGTTCCACCAAAACAACGTTCTTCCCGAGGGTATTTTGCAGAGGCACCGTTGCTCTGTCCATGACAACAACATGGAACAACAATGACGTTTTTCTCCGATCCCGGAATGCTGTGTGACAATGCAAGACTATGTACTGTTAATAACCGCACCCCTTTAATTCTATCAAATATAGAAAATACTAAATACAATCTGATTTTTTCAGGATTACATAAACACATCTCCCAAAAAATGTGTGCATGTAATGCATAAATGTCCAAATAAATATAAAAATGTACATCTATTTGCTGGGAGGGTCACTGGTTCAAGTCCCCATAAGGACCAAAAAATACGGAGTGTGGATTGGTGGCTGGAGAGATGCCACTTCACCTTCTGGGCACTGCCAGGTGCTCTTGAGCAAGGCACTGTACCCCCCCCCACCCGCTCAGGGTGCTGGTTCAGCTGGCAGCCCACTCACTCTGACATCTCTCCTTTAGTGCATGTATAGGTCCTGAGCGTGTGTGTGTATTTCAGGCCTGTGTGTGATTACTAACAAAGTGTGTAAATTGTAATTTCCCCACTGGGGATTAATAAACAAATTAAAATTAAATTAACATGCTATGCTATCTGCAACTAAAAGTGGCAAATAACACTAAGAAAACATAAACTCTGCGATAGTTTCTTTGGTTCTTTCTTTCCAGTGTCATCACATGACTACCAACACGGCTGAAAACTTAAGTCCATCAGAAAGTTTCTTGAGCTGCAGTTTCTCCAAGGGTCACTGGACTTCTCTCTTGATAACCTCAATATATTTTCATGTGGTTCGGTCACATTCCACAGCCAATCTGTCTAAATTACGTGTTGGAGATGATATTTAAATGCTTTGTTTCAATAACAGGATATTAACTATAATAAAATGTTTGCACATCCCATTTCAAAGTTTTCCCAAGACAATGCCAAAAAATCTAACTCAAATCAAGGCTTACCGTAGGAAAAATGTAAAATAGTGTGTTTATCAGTAATATCACTGTTTCTTCTCTTTGGTTGTAATTATGACATCCCAAAGCATAAAATTCAATAAATAACCAATTCCAATAGCCTCTGCTGCAACACTGTATTGTTGTATTTTGTCAATAGGCTTTTTAAAAAAGCTGAAAAGTAAACTTACAAAACTATCATATGCTGTATTGATATTTTAAGTTAAATTGGTATCCAATGCTTTGATTGCTAGAACATTTTAGCACCTTAGCATTTTAATGAATGGTTGTTAGAATTCAACTCTCAATTCTTGTCTGTCTGTTTAGCCATAGTAATTACAACAAATGAACTGAAACAAAAAACAATTAAAACTTAGTAAAAGCTTACCTCTTTTCTATAGAGCTAGCTCTAGCATTTCCAGTTTTTAAGAACAATATGAGGGGCCAAAAACAGGTACAGGCAATATATTAAAATGCTCTGAAGAAATGTTAGCAATTTTGAAATGGCCCAGCACCTAAAATGTGCTTTTTTTACACAGTGGTTAAGGGGTTTACTCCCAGTGGGTTCCTCTCAGTAAACGTCAGGGGGTGTGTCTCCATATCCGTTGTGAATTATGCGAACTTCAGCAGATGGTAGTAATTTACAGAAACCTACTCTTTGTGTTGAAAGCAGAGCTTACACTGTATTGGTATTTTTGTGTTAAAATGCCACAAACGGAGCTGAGTGCTCAAATCCTTTAAAACGTTAATGTGAAGGCTACAAGTTGATCACTTGGTGACAGAGGAGAAAAAAAATAGTGTTAGCTTATTATTCAAGCCTTTGCGAGAATATAGGCCTTCAACTGAACCGCAGTTTCATATGCACAGATGTACTTTGGTAAATACTAGTTTTATTATTTGGTAAATGGGTGCAACAAGGCACTTAACACTGCCATGGTTAGGGATTGCTATTTCAATAAGGCCACCCAGTCTACAAATTTAAATGCAGATGCAATATATATCTGGTGATTTACAACATGACAGTAGACATCAATATGAAACTACCAAGTCTTGTTTCTGTACTACATGAATCCCCAGGGTTTGTTTCCCCATTTTTACAAGCATGTGGAGTGTTATGTAGAGTGATGTGTAGCACAGAAAGCATTCCCCTGTAGTTTACTGTGGGCTTGGCTGGGTATGGCAGATGTCTGCAACACTGCTCTGCTCCGAGTTGAGGGCTCCATTTCAAAGGCCTGTTTACTGGCAAGTCTTAATAGGAAGTGATCTTAAAGTGTTCCTTTAAACATGTCGGAGGCTAATGGTTTAATTTGCTCTGGGTATTGCTCTGTCTAATGAGATTTAGCATGCACTCCCAACTGCACCACTCAAACGCTGATCTTCTGGAAAGAGAGACATAACATCCTCTGTTCATTTGTAATGTCGTACATATCTTTTAATATGTCACATCGTGGATTTCTTGCCGCGTTGCTGCATCAGACTTGATTTTCCTTACGATAGCAATGTTGTTGTTTTTGTGTGCCTGTGTGGCTAACATGCTGATGTGTTGTGTGTGCAACATGTAAATGTATTCTCAGATTTCTTTAGATTAATTAATTAATTAATTAAAGAGATTGTTGATATTTGAACTCAACTGCCAAACAAATATAACCCCCCCTTCAGAAGCTCCGCAGATAACTACTGCCACCTCCTCCCCCACCATCATCTGTTGCTGCCAGTCGCTGATTGGCTGGAATAGTGTTTTGTGGCTCACACACACTACTTTCCATTTGTTTTTCACTTACAGAGCCAGGGCTGTGTGTCAACACCAGATTTTTTTCAGCGCACACAGAAAGTAGAGAGCTAGCGGACCGTGAGGATATAGCAACATACAAACAGTTTACAATAGGTATCATTATTAATATACCATATCATGTAGTTGCTAGGCCTGCAAATTGTGTGAATTTACCGCTGCAAATACCACCGCATTTCACTCTCGGCCGGATGTCCGTTACCTTCCGCTTTCTTTGTGTTGGAATTTTAAACTCTGGTGGATTAATGAGGACTATGGTTAACTGCTCCTCAGATCTCTGCAGGGTAAATCCAGACAGCTAGCTAGACTATCTGTCTAATCTGAGTTTTCTGTTCAACGACTAAAACAACTTTTGAACGCACACATGTTCCACCAACACAAGTTCCTTCCTGAGGCTATTTAGCATTGGCCCATGATGATTGTGATTGGTTTATAGAACTGCCAAAAAACCAGAGCAAGTTTTTCTCCCATCCCTTCCAGACCCTCCCCCTCAGTGCTGGGGAGGAAGGTCTGGCAAAGCGAGATTATTTGCTTGAGGACCAAAGAGTGTGTGTGCACATGTGTGTGTTGCTGCATGCTCACATGTACACACTACAGAGCTAGGTGCAGGATTGAACAGTGATGGATTGGGTCTCACAGGCCTCTGGTGTGTTCATTTCCAGAGTCCAGCCGGTGGTTTGGGTCATCCCAGGGATCAAAGGCTACGACAGGATCACAGCAGCATCCCTCCCACTGGTCCAGGGACTTACAACCTCCCACCTCCCCATCCTCCTCTCTGTATGAAGACATAGGAAGTTGTGTTCTCTTGTTTGACAGATTCTTCAATTTCCTCTCTGATGGAATATGCCCTCCTGTACTCTTTAAGATATTTCTCTGTCATTTTAATTCTGATTTGTTGCTCATGTTATCACAGTGATTTCACATCAAATTCTCCTCTGAGACTGAACAATATCTGGTTTCTGTGAAGCTGGACATGGTTTTTCCTTTGTCTCACTCCTTACCTTACCCTTAACATTAGTGAAAACACTATAAGAGCAGTATTTATTAAATCATTAATTTTGCATTTGATTTGCAAAAAAGTTTAGCTTACTATCAAACTTTCTGAAAATTCTAGTGAATACCAAAACAGAGCAACTATGTATTCATCATGGATGGATGGATGGATGGATGGATGGATGGATGGATGGATGGATGGAGTACATCTAAAACACAAAACTGCCAGACATTAACTTGTTATTGTTTAATGGATGTGTCTTTACATGTTTACACCATTTACCCTTTTCAAAACACTGTACGGTTTCAAAATGGTATTTTTTTCTACCTTCCTGGCCAAACGTAATTCAAATTTGTATGTAAACTTCACTGCATTTGTATGTCGGTCTTTTAAAACTTTTGATTGATTGAACAGGGAATTATCTGTAGCCAATCAAATGTTTCCCTCCTTTTCAGGCAATCACATAACCACAGCCCACAAGGAGGTGATTGTGATCACTCAGCATCCATGCTTGCATGAAGCAATGCAAAAGTGTTGATTTTGACAGCTCTGGCCCCACAGTGCGTCCACAGGTCTGTGTAGCAATATAATTCCTTTCCTAAAAGCACCCATATTATGTTCATTTCCAAGTTCATGGTTTGAGGTTGTACCAGAATAGGTTTACATGGTTTCATTTTCAATAAACACCATATTTTTGTTGTACCACACATTGTTGCAGATCCTGTTTTCACCCTGTGTGTTTGGGTCTCTGCTTTAGCTACAGAGTGAGACATCTCACTTCTTTACTATCTTTGTTGGGAGTCACACAAGGCAGGATTAGCTGAGACTGAATACCTGCAGAACAGGGACATGGAAGTAGTTCTTCTGGAGATTATGGTGAACTAGTGTGTGTTGTAGCAGTGTTTTGCCATTGAGAACGAGCTAGCTAGTTTCGGCTAGTGACATAGAAAGCCGTGCAGATTTTAAACAGCTCACCAGGAGACTAAAGACAGAGAACATTCAGAAACCGTATCTCACTCAAAACAGCATGGATAGTTTTCTTTCCAAGTTTGTATGCATGTGGAAGCACCAGAGACACAAAATAACACCCCAAATACCAGAAAAAAAGTGTTTTTTTCATACTATGGGACTTTAACCAACAATAGTGCGTGCATGAAGCATTAAGTTGTTTAATTTTATTAATGTAGTGGCTGGCTAGTTAGCTAGCTAGCTTGCTGATTTCACCATGTTGTAATGCTAATGTTACAGTGGTACCGAAAGTAAGGTAAACAGCCAGCTGGTGGCCAAAGGTGGGATCTGATCCCAGACCGCAACAACTGCAACCACACTGGGACGCTTCACTACCTGCCGCTTGTATAGCCTACTACTTTGGCAGTAGGCATGTGGACGGCCACTTCGGAGACAAACCATCAGCCAGCGCAAACCCCCAGTCCCGGGGGTCACAGCGTTAATGTTCACAACATTGTTCAACCCGTTCTCACTCCCAACTCGTAAAATATTGACTCTTGGTCAGTGACTCGCAGTATCAAAAATCTGCCTTTAGCACCTGTTTGAAAAGCACCGGGCAGAGCAGCAGCTTGACCGCAGCGCTGTAAGATGAAATAGTATTAATCGTAGTGAGTAGTACGAACGACCGAAAACAGAGTGTTGACCAAGCACGTCTAAATACGACACCAAAGGGTTTGACGTGAGTCCAGAGAGAGTGAAAAAGGGACGCCAAGGGTCCTGACCAAGCGCGTTTAAATATGACAGTAAAGGAGACTTTTTGCGTCAATAACAAATGCCAAACGCACTTGACCAAGTGTCGCTTTTTGACGTGATGGGAGTCAGAATGTGTTGCATTGTTTAGTGTCAAAGGAAAACTGCTAAACTGCACGGACAATTTTTGCTGCTCCTCTTCTAGGCGCTTTGAATTGCTGAATTGACGGAACAGTCGCTCCAGTGTTGCCTGAACCCTGTTGACTAACCTGAGCGCCCCACTGACATGACGTGACTAGCCCTAAACCTGGTAGGGTTAGCTGGCCAATGGACCCCCTTCCTAAGCACATCCAGTGTGATATTAGATTTCAGTTAAATATTTAATTAGAGAACTGCATAGGACTCAACACTTTTGAGTCAACAGTCCTCCTCAGAAACATTCCCATCATTTCCTTGCTTTTTTTCAGTCTGGTTCCCATCTTACCAAGTGGAGTATGTGAGGGGTTATATGCTGGGGATAAGCTCCTCTGGGTAAAACTCCATGAAATGGAGCAATGGGATTACGGGGTCCGTGCACAAGTCTGAAGCAATCCTCTCTCTGGCATTATTCACGTCTGCTTTTCATCTCTTTGTGTTGTCTCTTATTTTTCTCTTAAATCCATTGACTTAGATTACTGCTGGTTTTAAACAACAGCAAAGTAAAACAAATTAAAAAAAACAACCTTTCTGTAGGTCAGTGTGCTCAACAGTTGTATTCATGATATCCAGTAGCAGCAAAGTAATTAGATTCATCATTACGTTTATAAGGGCTATGTTCCCTGAAGAAGGATTAAGTTGTAACATTGACATCAGTTTTAAATATTAGTGATATAATAATCAAGTACAAATTGAAAAAGATAGCTCTTTGTCAAAGTACTGTCATCTTTTGTGTTTAATATTATTATGTGGTAAGTTGCAAGTTTGGTACAGTCTGAGTGGAATGGTTTGTGGTTGACTTTATAAGAGAAGGGAGGGAATCAGTCTCATGACGCCAAGGGTCCTGACCAAGCACATTTAAATATGACACCAAAGGAGACTTTTTGCATCAATAACAAATAATTACATCATACATCATGCCTCTCAACTAAATGAGGTTTCTTCCAAAAGATGATAAAGGACCTCTTCTAAACTGATTAAGCCCAGGTGGCACAACGAGTCATTTTAGAGTGTTTGTATTAATTGTATTTCAGCCATTTCCTATGTAAAAAACTGTTGGTGTATTCCTCAGACCACATCTGTTTCAGGAGGCTTGGTCAGCGTCCAAGATGTCTGATCCACCACTCAGCCTTAGCAAAAAGCAGTTAATCCTCTAAGTTAATCAATAAGGTTATGAATAATGTGGACGCCAGCACAAGCTGAGTCAACGTTAGCTTTGGTAAGTTTGGAAATAATGGCAAAGAAGCTAAGCAATGTAACGTTACATATTGTGAACGCCATGTTAGGAAGCAGGAATGTGAGACCAGCACTCCCGTGTTCTGCAAGGTGAAATTTACCGGTTTTTTTTGTTTGTTTTTTAAGTAGACCGGTGGATTTGAAGAGAGTCACATATCAGCTTCAGTTCCCTGTTGGAGAGGACTGTCTCACGGCAAGGTGAAGAGGTTAAAATAATCTAAATATCGCATGCAGTTAAATTGATCTGCCACCCAAGTTTCTGTACTGTATGGCAATGTACTTAAGCAACATACAGAAACGGAAAAACCAGAAAAGGTTTGAGGCATTTAAGAAAAGAGTATTTTGAAGTTAAAATGTGAATGTTTGAATACATAAAGAAAGAAGGAAATAGGCATTACTTTAAAGAAAAAAATACAGTTGAGTAAGATGGGGTCAAATATTAGTTTAAATTATCATCCATGTGCAATGTCCAAGTAATACCTCCTCTGAAAAACGCTCACATAAGTTGATTGTTCAAGCAGCAATTATCACATTTACGGTTACATTGACTTTGTCCTCTTGTGCTCATAGTAATTATGACAGGAGCAAAGCATAAAGGAACACAACAAAGTATAAGAGCGCCAAAAAACTTATTTTTTCCTGGATTACGTTTGTTTCAACATGTCCTTGTACCAGCAACAGGTGCTAATGTGTAAAACGGTCACGATTTAAGGCCAGTGGCCCTCCAGGATCCAGGTCCTGACATCCCGCTAAATGATGCTCTGGACTGATGAGTCAAAATTTTGAAATATTTGGCTGTAGCAGAAGGCAGGTTGTTTGCTGAAGGGCTGGAGAGCGCTACAATAAGTAGTGTCTGCAGGCAACAGTGAAGCATGGTGGAGGTTCCTTTCAAGTTTGGGGCTGGATTTCTGCAAATGGAGTTGGTCAGTATTAATGGTGTCCTCAATGCTGAGAAATACAGGCAGATACTAATCCATCATACAGTTCCATCAGGGAGGCGTATGATTGGCCACAAATTTATTCTGCAGCAGGACAACAACCCCAAACATACAGCAAAGGTCATTAAGAATTATCTTCAGTGTGAAGAAGAACAAGAAGTCCTGGAAGTGATGGCATTGCCCCCACAATTTAATTCAACTCAATTTTATTTATAGTATCAAATCATAACAAGCGTTACCTCAAGACACTTTGCAGATAGAGTAGGTCTAGACCACACTGTAGCATTTACAACAACGCAACAATTCCAATGATTCCCCCAAGAGCATGCATTAATTGCGACAGTGGGGAGGAAAAACTCCCTTTTAGGAAAAAACCTCGGAAAGACCCAGGCTCTTGGTAGGCGGTGTCTGACAGTGCCGGTTGGGGCTGTTACTCACATTAAAGATATTGGATTTATGACTAGAAATGGTAGTTGTTGTAGTTCGTGGTGTAGCTGGGCACTGCAGGGCGTTACAGGGTTTAGCAGGGAATAGCAGGGCGCAGAACAGGACCACGGCAACACCTGCAACCATGATTTAGGTGCCACCCTTATCTAAGGAAATCTGTTGAGCGACAGAAAATATAAGGGCTCCGGGGAACAAGCTCCCCAGAGCTTGGTTAGTGACCAGTATTTCTTTAACATTAGATATTTAACATTAATTGTTATTAATTTACGGACCCGGGAGAGAGGGCTTAAAGGTCCCATGACCTGGTGCTCTTTGGTTACTTTTATATAGACCTTAGTTGTCCCCTAATACCATATCTGAAGTCTCTTTTATATAGACCTTAGTGGTCCCCTAATACCATATCTGAAGTCTCTTTTATATAGACCTTAGTGGTCCCCTAATACCATGTCTGAAGTCTCTTTTATATAGACCTTAGTGGTCCCCTAATACCATATCTGAAGTCTCTTTTATATAGACCTTAGTGGTCCCTAATACTGTATCTGAAATCTCTTTAATATAGACCTTAGTGGTCCCCTGATACTGTATCTGAAGTCTATTTTATATAGACCTTAGTGGTCCCCTAATACTGTATCTGAAGTCTCTTTTATATAGACCTTAGTGGTCCCTAAAACTGTATCTGAAATCTCTTTTATATAGACCTTAGTGGTCCCCTGATACTGTATCTGAAGTCTCTTTTATATAGACCTTAGTGGTCCCCTGATACTGTATCTGAAGTCTCTTTTATATAGACCTTAGTGGTCCCCTAATACTGTATCTGAAGTCTCTTTTCCAAGATTCAGCCTTGGTGCAGAATTACAGCCAGAGCCAGTCCCACAATGAGCTTTCCTTAGTATGTGCCATTACTGAGTCTGTAGCTTTTGAGGAGGTAAGAGGGTTTGATTGAGGGTGGAGGGTGAGGGTGAGGCCTTAACCAACTGACACTTTGCTCGTTTGAAAGCCATGATGTCTTTCTCATGCGTGGGCAAAGCAGAGAAAACAGAGCTCCTTATGACCTCATATGGGGGAAAATTCCAGATCAGCCCGTCTGAGCTTTTATTTTCTCAAAGGCTGAGCAGGACCCAAGGCTCAGTTTACACCTATCCCCATTTCTAGCAACTGAGGGCAGGCTGGGGGAACTCATATTAATATTAAAAAAAAACTAGAAGAATTGATGCTGTGTTGAAGGCAAAGGGGGGTCACACCAAATATTGATTTGATTTAGATTCCTCTTCTGTTCATTCATTGCATTTTGTTAATTGATGAAAATAAAATATTTTTCATTTTCCAGCTTCCATTTTTGAAAGCATTCTTAGTTTGCAGCATTTTTTCATACCTACCTAAAACTTTTGCACAGTACTGCATTGTACTGTATATGGGGGTGATTCGGCATGGAGGAGATTTTCGGCATGAACACCGGTAACGCTAAGACTGAGGGAACATAGGGTAGAGGGAACACTGAGCTAACACTGTCTTGCTCCCAGTGCTCCAAGGTGCAAAGCTTGCTCAGGGTCCCCTGGCGTAAGGTTACTTTGCAAAGTCTCCTTTAGCATCTAGCCCTTTGGCGTCATGCTTAGATGTGCTTGGTCGGGACTGACATGCGGCATAAGAAGGCCATAGTTAGGTTAGGGAAAAGACAAAATGTACCTTTCAGTGACACGCGGAACAAGAATGGGACATGAATCCTGGTCTACTGGATGAAAGTCCTGTGTTGTTTGACCAATCCACCACCCCAACCAACCTCCTTAAACAGATATTCTGTCTTTAATAATGCAACTCGCTTCTTTTGTCGCTCTTCATATTAGGTCATCGTACAACGTTGCAGTTGAGCTGCTACTTTGCCTGGTGCGTTCTATACAGACGCTAAAGGGTGATTTTTGCGTCGGTATCTGATGCTGACGTCAGCATTTTACAAGTTGGGAGCTAAAACGGGTTGACAGGGCTGAGGGAACACAGGGCTAAGGTAACATAGACACGCTCCTATCAGGGACGATGTGATTGCCGATGTATAATGCATCCCTAGTAAAAATACATTCATGTTGGAACGTAATTGACAATGCAGTTTATTTGTATGGGAAAGTAGTTTTTAGGCGACAGAGCTACATTGAACACACAACAGAACTGAAGCAGCTCTTTTTCCAGGTACTTTTATTTGAAACTAGTCGAGTATGTTAATGACTTTGAAAATTCCACTATCGTTTACACAAAGTTTTATTTGCTGATGACACAAATTTATTCATGTCACATAAGAGTCCAGTTGAACTGCAAGACATAATAAATAGAGAATAATAAATGTAGAAACTTGGTTTCAGTGTAATAAACTATCTCTTAACGTTAAAAAGACAAACTACATTGTGTTTCATTCCAAGAAAAATCGCCACTAAATTCCTTGGGGTCTATATTGATGAATGTTTAAATTTCAAATGTCATATTGATCACAAAAAATCTAAATATGTTATGTAAATATATATTTAATATGTAAATATTTTTTAAAGTAAGACATTTACTTCCACACTCTGCACTGCTCACCTGATATAAAACTTTGTTTGAACCCCATTTGCACTATTGTAATACTATATGGTGTAACACTTATCCTAGCCACTTGGAAAAACTACAGATTGTACAGAAGAAAGTTATACGGTATTAGCATGGTCTGAGCCTAATACCTCCACTTTACCTCTATTTCGTCGTCTTGGTTTATTGAGGCTCACTGAACACAATGTATATCATAATGCCTGCATGATGTTCCAGGTTTTTCACAGGATGAACTACCGGTTGTGTGAGCTTGTTCCAATCAGTTGACCCCTGTACACTTATGACACCAGGGGAAAACACAGAATCACTGGTAAAAACGTTGGTTAAAATGTACGAGCCTGAGTGTAGTTTGTAGGGGACCACAGATTTGGAACGAGCTTGAGGAATACTTACAGGAATACATTCTGTCTCCATCTTCAAGAAACGTCTCAAGGAAAAACTGCTTTCTTCATATTGTTGATAATTCTGTAAGTGCTACGATTTGAGCTGGGATCATTTATCTGTTGTTTTGTTTGTTTGTTTGTTGTTTTGTAAATGTTTTAATTTGACCATGGTAAATTGAGTTTTGGTTGGTATGTTATGTGTTTGTTTTCGGGCCCCCTCTGAAAAGCTTTTAGTAGCTTATTTGGGGTTCCCCATTTCATGCGGCTTGTACTGTATATGATCATTGTACCTCATGAAATTGTTTAAATATACAATGATGACGTGTGAAATAAAAACATTGTAAGATTAAAACATTGTTAGAAGTCGACCATTGGCAGAGTCATCTCACAACCTTCATCAGTAGATGGAAGTAAGGAATTGAGAAAACCATTGCATTTGGAAAATAAAAATTGTGTTCCAGAGTTGCAGCTTGATTGACTGATGTTTCTCCTGAATACTTTGCAGATGGCAGTAAATGTAAAAAAAACAACTTACAAATGGTAGTAATTAGTACCTCTGATAAGTGATAAATACATAATAAATTCCTGCACACAAACCAAGATGCCTATAATATGTACTATCAATGTAATACATATATTATTTGTACATTATGAAACTGGACTGAAGTGCCAGCTGTGTAGGAAAGTAAATGAATAAATGAGCTGACTTGAGTGACTCATTTCAATATCCATTAGAAATAAGTATTACTGTAACAAAACAGAAGTTCACATGAAAATATTGCCAATGATTTCTTTAAATTCTAACATAAGTCAAACTTATATTAGGAAGCATCACAGAAAACTCTCCTGCAAGCGGGTAAATCCAGCCCACTTTGAGGATGCGTGTGGACAGGCAATGCAGTTTTCTGCTAATGTTAAGCAGTCATTTGTGTCAGGAGATGATCTATATCTCGTCCTATTGGTGCCCTCTTCACAGCATGGTGCAGACACAATCTCCAAGCCAAACTAGCCCTTCTCTCTCCCTTGCTATCTTTAAATTGAAATATTGTGATAATTCCCCTGGTTCAGGGGAGGGTAGCTGTAATCGCCAGACAAATGATGTGGAAAAGCAATAAAAAGACACTCCCGGGAGACTCTTCTAGCTGGCCGAGTGACACGGCCATGAGGGATACGAGCTGCCGATGTGTCTATGGAGAGTGATCCAAGTTGTTGCAAAGCAGTGCCTCAGAGCCATAGATCTGCACTGCTTAAAGGGGATTTGACTAAACAAATGGCAGCATATGGTAGATGAGAGAGAGGAGGCGAGTGGAGAAAGGGAGAGGTGGCATTGTTTTCGGAGAGAAAAGAAGCAGGGGGGTCCCGTGTCTCTCCTCCCCTCTTCAATCTTTCATTATGTTGTCACACTCTAGCTGCATGCTTCCAGTAACACTTTAATTAGCCTCCATGAGTTTAATTGTGCGTGTATGTCTGCCAGCTTGTTTTGCTGCGTAAATCTGTCTTGTTTGTTTTTTCCCACTCTGAGAATCACTGCTGTCGACTGTGCTGCTGCTGCTGCTGCAGGAAACACTGTGCACCTTCAAGTTTAGGCCTTTCTTTTTTTTTATTCATTTTTACGATTAGGATGTTTTCTGGCTATCTTCAGGGTACTATAATGCCTATAAAACACGCTGAAGAAGGGCTTCCTGGTCAAAATGTCGGTGAAAAGTATTACTTAAGAGTGTTGTCCAAAGTACCTTTATATTACTTTTGTATTTGACATATATGCTTTGGCGAAATTTTAAAAAATGCCTGTTTTTTTCGCATGATGTTTTGGAACATTCCTCCCCCACATTTTATGTAATTGTCACTACGAAATCTTTGATCTTGAATGGACAGATACATGTGATATAGGGTGAAATCAGGCTTTCTTACGGTATATCCCTGTAGTCCTTTTATTTTTTGTCCCCAAATCATTGTGTTGGTATTGGATAACCATTTTACCCATTTGTGGTGGGGCAGTGGGGCTTTTATTGTAACCTTTTCATTTAGTATTTTAGAGCAATGTGATCTGCTGTTTGGGTTATGTAGTGTGGGGGTCTCATGCACACTGTAAAGCCCTCTAAGGCAAATGTGTAATTGTGAGCTAAATAAGTGAACTTGACCTGGTAATAAACAGAAAAAAGCCTTATTAAATACAAAATGTATCTTGCAAAAAAATTTTCTTTTATATATATATATATATATATATATATATATATATATATATATATATATATATATATATATATATATATATATATGTATGTTTTTTCCTGGCAGGCTGGTAACGCCTCAGCCAGCATTTAGATCACCATGAGACATAAAAAAACTAGAAAAGAGAATATATATGGCAATTTTTTTAAATGGCCAATCTGGGCCTAGTTCCGGAAGTTCTCCTCTGTTTTATTTTTTCTTTCCTCATTCTTTGTGAGTGAAACAAGGAGCATGCAGTTTGCTGGCAGTAAGAGGTTTAGCAGCCTGGAGCTAACAGGAGCATCAAACCACGACTGTGTGTTTCCAAGTGTGTGTGTGTGTGTGTGTGTGTGTGTGTGTGTGTTTCTGGAGCTGCTGTTGTTGCTGTTGCTGCTGCTACCACTTGCCTCTGTCTCCTCCCGTCTCTGGCCTAATCAACAAAACAGCCTCAGCTGCCCCTTCGGATCCCCTGCCAGGGTCCCTATCATCCTCTGATCAAATATTAATGTGTGATACTGAGCTTGCTCACTAATCCAAAGCCAATTAATATTATCTGTCAATTATTTACAGATCTTGAGGTGCGGAGGCAGATCCCCAAGGACTACATCGGCCAGGTTCAGAATACGTAATTGACTTCCTCTTTCTCAACCCCCCCCCGTCCTCCCTTCATTCTTTCTTCCTCTCCCTCACTTGTGATTTCTTTCTTTTTTTTCCCCCTGTCTTTTCATCTCATCCTTCCTTTTTTGTTTATGTGTGTCTTTTAAAGCCTAAATGGTTGTCTTTTCAGTGGTTCAGGGCGAGCGGCGCAGGATACTGCCTGGGCATTAGCATTGCTGATATATCTGACATCGCGGGATAAGGGGCGGTGTGGGGGTGTGGGGGGGGTGTGGGGGTATGCGCTCAGCTAAGGCTTTGTGTCTGACTCTCACTCATACAGTGCAGTCAGGGAATACTGTCATTAGTTTATATCACTGATGCGCAACAACATAGCATATGTTTCAAATCCCTGCGCCTAGTGATTTGGATTGTTAGCGCCGATCACTTCCATTGTTATTCCAATAGGTGCTGAATTTCCTTTTGCCACACATTTTTTCCTTTTGGAGGCGGCCTTGCAAGTGTTAGCTGGGTCATCTATAAAACACAGACATACACAAATACACACACACACACACACACACAGGCTGTTTGTCCTTTACTTTCTTTCTCACTCGTTTGATGGCTGAGAGAAGCGGCTGCACTGTGGTAATGGAGTTTTTACCCCCAGAAATCTTTTATTTCACACATTAAAGAGACTCCACTGTAGCCTCTGTCTCTTGTAGCTCATGTAGCTATCTGTGCACTGGTAGTGGGGATGGGGTGGCCTGGTGGCGGTGGTGGTGGTGGTGGTGTTTGGGGCGGGGGTGGAGGAGAGACTGGCATCTGAGAGGGAATAATGATGGCCGGTCGTTTGGATCCCTTGAGCCACAAAGCTAGTTCTTCTCCCTCTACAGAAAGGGGAGAATAAAAGGCCACAGAAGAAAGGCAGGATGAAAGAAGTAGGGAGCCATTTCTGACAGTGTATTTGTGCTGCTACTAAACTACCACCTCCCTAAAAAATGCACTTTGACCTGCCACGACCTTCTAATTGGCTGGCTCGGTGAGGAGTCGCAAAACGTTGCGCTTTCAGTCAATTCTTCTGTCTTCTTATTTTCCAAAAACCGCCTGCCTCGCGATGTGTTGTGTGCTGGCTAACTTGCACGCTATATGTTGCACTAACTAGCTCTTCTGCTCCGATTTCTGCCTTCATCACTTCTTTGTACGCTGCTCTTTCTAATAAGTACAGATGAGTTGTTTTGCCAGTGTTATTCCAATCCACCCCCCACCAAATGTGAGCTGGAAGATGGCTTCTTCTTGTTAGACGTGCCTTCACAGCTCAGATCTCACCGTTTGTGGGAGCGTTTTAATCCGATATGTAAATATAGCGTTTGATCCAAAGCGATAGTCTTAACGAGCAAAAATCCCTGCTTTTCTCCGCCTTTCTTGCACCAGTAATTAAAACAAAGCCTGTTTGGGCTTTTCTCTTCTGTCTTCCTGTCTTTTTCTGTCTGTCTGTCTGTCTCTTCCTCGTCTTTCTGCCTTCCTTTCCTCTCCTCTCGCTCTCTTGTTTCGCTGCCTCTCTGTGTCTCCTCTTTGACACAAGCGCAGTGCAGTCTTGATTTTTACACGTTTCATCCTTTACGTTAGGCAGCTGCTGCATATTTTGCCAGAGCTGTTGCTGTGAAGTACGTTTGTCATATTGGAAATGCAATGTTTGAAGCCGGGCTCTTTTGAAGTGGCTGATGTGGGGCTTTTTTAACTGGAAGGCAAAGGGACAGCGCTAGCCCGTAATGGGGGTGTATTCAAATGACTGACCTCTAGATGACAGACCCAACCAACTGCGCTATGAATAAACAGCAGCTTGATGTGGTGCTTTACACTGTGCTTTGTTCAGGTGTTGGTATCATGTTCCTATCATACTGCCTGCTAAATGACTGAAGGTCACTGGTGTCTGTGGGATAACGCTGGGATCCATTTAGCTAAGAACTCAACAGTGACACGACTGCGAGTGAGTGCACAGAGCCAGTCGTCCTGCTGAAGTGTGTGTGTGTGTGTGTGTGTGTGTGTGTGTGTGTGTGTGTGTGCGCATGCACATCCATATGAAGATATATTTGCCTTGCAAATAAAGAAGATGATTGGCTTATTTCAATCCAGGCTGATGAATGGCACATTTAGCTAAGTGTGAAAGGAAAGTAGGGGAAAGCTTGGCCTGTGAATGGAACCTGTTAGTGTATGGTTTGCTGTTTTGGCTAGCTCTTGGCACTCCAAACAATATAAGAACAAAATTAAAGTAATTTTGTGTGAAGTCTCATCTGTTAAGATTTGAAAAAAAAAGGATGAAAGAAGATAAAACTTTTTATAGATTTTATTGACCCGAAGGAAATATGTCTTGGACACATTGCATATATACATACATAGATACATACATACATATATAAATACATACATACATACATACATACATGCATACATGCATACAGTACATACATACATACAGTACACATACATACATACATGCATACATACATACATACATGCATACATACATACATATATACATACATACATACATACATGCATACATACATACATACATACATACATACATACATACATACATACATACATACATACATACATACATACATACATACATACATACAGTACAGTACACAGACTGGTACCACTCCACATGGACACACTCATATTACATGCACAGACTGATTACACACAGGACTGACATCTGATCTCAAGTGGGCCAGATCAGTGAACCTCTCCAGAAAGATTACAAACTTTCTGCCACAGAGTTTCTTGTCAGCTTGATGTTGGACCACGCTAGTTGCTTCTGCTACGCCAGCGTTCTAAGGCCATTGTATGTTACGGACCCGGGGGAGAGGGCTTAAAGGTCCCATGACATGGTGCTCTTTGGATGCGTTTATATAGAGCTTAGTGGTCCCCTAATACTGTATCTGAGGTTTATTTCCTAAAATTCAGCCTTGGTGCAGAATTACAGCAAATAGAGCCAGTCCCACAATGAGCTTTCCTTAGTTTGTGCCATTTCTGAGGGTGTAGTTATTGAGAAGGGGAGGGGGGGGCAAGGTTGAGGCTGGGGGTGTGGCCTTGACCAACTGCCACTTTGCTTGTTTTAAAGCCATGATGTCTCTCTCTCATGGGTGGGCTGAATTCTCTGGGCGGGCAAAGCAGAGAAAGGGGAGGTAACCCTTTTCACACTTTGCAAAGTCATCCAGTGGGCCTGATTGGACTCTTTGGCGGGCCGGTTCTGGCCCACCAGCTGTATGTTTGACACCCATAGTGTAGGGGCTGTGGTGGTCCCCCAGAACAAATTAACTTAATCAGCTAACAATAGAGTTATTCTGAAATATAACATTTGTAGATGTAGCGCTAACCAGGAAAACCTAATAACCACAAAGTAACGATATTCAGTTAGCATTTCAAACGGAGCACTTACAATGATGTCTGCTGTTTGCTTGGTTTAACGAGTGACTGTATTAACTGGTGACTATCTCAATTTCATCTTATTGTGTCAGATCACAACAGGAGTTATCCAGTCTTGTATTTAGTACTTGAAAGCAATAATTATGGCCAGCAACTTAAGAAAACACAAACAAATAGACAAAACACAAGCAAATTAAATTAAGTTAATTAATTAACTTCTCTAATTCGACAACGCATGCACAACCAACACATTGTCACTCCCATAAAACATGGGCCCTTGGTCAGGTGTCTTTGTCGTTGTGACTGACGCTAAAGCTCTCCTTTAGTGTCACTCACAATCACCAAATCACCAATTTGCCAAATCACCAAATCACCAATTTGCCATTTAAACATTGTGGGCGCTGGACGGGAACTGCATCAGTCTTAAACTAGCAAAGACACTTGCATTGGGCTTTGCGCTGCGCCAGATGCAAGATGGGACCCAAAGTCACAAGAACACACCAAGCCATCACCGGATTTATCTATAGGCTACCTAAAACTCAGAGAGTTACCACCATACTCCAGGGTGTTTTAGTGAGCTCATCTTTTTGGTTTTACAGCCAGAAACGTTACTATTTCCAATCACAGCTTAGCTAAACGTAACCTAAGGCCTTGTTTAGTCATGAGAAATTGCCATCAATTTTAAGTGACATATAGTCACATATATACTACATGATGCCATCTGTTATCTGATATTTTACTTACTTACACAATCAATAATTAAATTTTTTGGTCTTTAAAACCTTATCTTTTCTTACCTTTTCACCTAATAGAAAAAGGATGGCGAATAAGCACTTAACTGCAAACTTAGCAAATTTAGCATCCATTCCTTGTCAGCTACAGCTTGTCCCAAAAAATGAGAACACACTAACACTAGCTTTACTAAATGTCAGGTCTTTGGCAGGAAAATCATTTTTAATCAATGATTTTATTATTAATCACAATCTAGATTTTATGTTTTTAACTGAGACCTGGTTAGACCATAATAACAGCGCTGCTGTTCTCATCGAGTCAGCTCCCCCTAACTTCAGTTTTATGAGCGAGAATAGAGTGAATAAGAAAGGAGGTGGAGTCGCCATTTTGTTTAACGATTCATTCCATTGTACGCAAATATGTTATGGAAATTTTGCTTCTTTTGAATATGTTGCTCTTCACTTAAGGTCGTCCCCTCAAGCTATATTCTAAACATCTACAGGCCACCTAAATATTGTGCAACCTTTATTGATGACTTCACTGAACTGCTGTCTATAATCTGCATTAACTTTGATTGTGTAATCATTGTGGGTGATTTTAACATTCATGTTGACAACCCCCAGGACAGGGGGACCAAAGAACTGTGTTGTGTTTTTGAGAACTATGGACTGACTCAGCATGTGACAGAGCCCACACACAATAAGGGGCACACGCTGGACTTGATTGTCTCCAAGGGTCTGATATTTTCCAAGGTTGTGGTGACTGACGTTGCTCTGTCTGATCATCCCTGTGTTTTCTTTAACGGCTCTATCTCTGTGCCCAAAAGTGTCCAAACAAAGATAATCAGAAAACGGTATATCACTGAAAGCACCAGTGAAACATTTATTCAGCTTTTCTCCTCCACACTCGCCCTCTTGGGGCTCTCAGTGACTGAGCTTGTAGATAATTTCAACTGTAAAATTACAAATGTTATTGATGCCATTGCCCACTAAGGTCAAAGTTGTCTCTGGTAAGAAAAGGTCTCCATGGAGAAATGTCACACTGGTGAGAGCAGAAAAAAGAGAGTGTCGGAAAGCTGAACAAAGGTGGCGAAAAACAAATCTCCTGGTCCATTATAACGCCTATAAAGAGAGAATTCGCATTTATAATTTGGAACTGAGGAATGCAAGGAGGTCCTTCTTCTCTGATATTATCTCTAGAAACAATAATAATTCACGTGCTTTGTTTGCTACTGTCGATAGGTTAACAAACCCTCCAGTACCAGTAGCATCTGAACTTTTATCTACCAAGGCTTGCAATGACTTTGCCTCCTTCTTCAAAGACAAAATTCAGAAGATTAGACAAACAGTCAGTGCCTCCATATCAAGTACAGGATATGTGTTGTCACAGTGTTCAAGCAAAACTAGTTCCAATATGACAGAATTTCATACGATCAACCATAAAAACCTGGAGGACATTATACAACATCTGAAAACCTCCTCCTGTTGCCTTGATATTCTACCAACGGGTGTTTTAAAAAATGTCTCAAATTGTTTGTCTTCTGGTCTTCTACAGATTGTGAACACATCTCTTCTTTCAGGAATCTTTCCACAGGCCCTGAAAACTGCAGTAATCAAGCCGCTCTTAAAAAAGAACAATCTAAACACATCCCAAATGAGCAACTATAGGCCAATATCAAACCTTCCGTTTTTAAGTAAAATCATTGAAAAAGCAGTTTTTCAACAACTCAACCATTTCTTGTCACTAAACAACAGTTTTGATACCTTTCAGTCGGGTTTCCGACCACACCACAGCACTGAGACGGCTCTCGTTAAGGTTTTTAATGACATCCACCTTAACACAGATAATGGCAAAATTTCAGTCTTAGTATTACTTGATCTCAGTGCTGCATTTGACACGGTTGACCACGACATATTACTAGACCGACTGGAAAACTGGGTTGGCCTTTCTGGCTCAGTACTAAACTGGTTTGAATCCTACTTACAGAATAGGGATTACTTTGTGTCAATAGGTAATTATACATCTGAGCGTACAAATAGGACGTGCGGAGTTCCCCAAGGCTCCATTCTGGGGCCTCTTCTGTTTAACATCTACATGCTTCCACTGGCTCAGATTATGGAAAACAACAAAATAAGTTACCATAGTTATGCGGACGACACACAAATTTACATAACCTTATCGCCAGGGGACTATAGTCCAATACAAAAACTGACTAAGTGCATTGAACAAATTAACGGCTGGATGTGCCAGAACTTTCTGAAATTAAATGAGGGAAAAACTGAGGTGGTTGTTTTTGGAGCAAAAGAGGAACGATTAAAAGTCTGCGCTCAGCTTCAAACAACAATGTTAAAAACAACAGACAACGCCAGAAATCTTGGTGTAGTCATGGACTCTGACCTGAATTTTAACAGCCACATTAAGACAATTACAAAGTCAGCCTATTATCACCTTAAGAATATATCAAGGGTTAAAGGACTTATGTGTCAACAGGATTTGGAAAAACTTGTCCATGCTTTCATCTTCATTAGACTTGACTACTGTAACGGGGTCTTTACAGGTCTCCCTAAAAAATCAATCAGACAGCTGCAGCTGATTCAGAACGCTGCTGCTCGAGTCCTCACTAAGACCAAGAGACTGGATCACATCACTCCAGTTCTCAAGTCCTTACACTGGCTTCCTGTGCCCCAAAGAATTGATTTCAAAGTTCTTTTGCTAGTTTATAAATCACTAAACGGTTTAGGGCCAAAATACATTTCTGATCTGCTAGTACACTACGACCCCCCCAGACCTCTAAGGTCATCTGGGACAGGTGTACTTTCTGTCCCTAGAGTCAGAACTAAACAGGGGGAAGCAGCTTTCAGTTTCTATGCTCCTCATATCTGGAATAAACTCCCAGAAACCTGCAGGTCCGCTGCTACTCTCAGTTCTTTTAAATCAATGCTGAAGACCTTTCGTTTTGATGTTGCCTTTCTTTAAATGATGTTCATTTCTTTAATATTTAATCTCTTATACTGCACTGTAACTTTTATTCCTGTGTTTTATCTGTTTTTATTTTGAAATGTTTTTCATGGGTTTTATTTTCTTTTAACTGTTTTTATTGTTTTTAACTGATTTTGTGTAAAGCACTTTGAATTGCCCTGTTGCTGAAATGTGCTATACAAATAAAGCTGCCTTGCCTTGCCTTGCCTAATCTTATTTCAAAACCCACAATCCTTGATTTGTTAAACATGGTTGTACTGTATTTTAAGCAGCAAATCCAAGTCGTCCCAATCACTGACAGGTGTTTTATTAACTCAACTTAGAAAATTTGGGGGACTTTTAGTGCCCCGAACTGCATTTGTACTGTGTTCCTTTTCCTGCTTTCCTACACGTTAAAATGGAGCAAACAGATTGCTGCATTTAACATCTCAGGAGCAGAAAATCTCAGGAGTAGAAAATCTGATGCCCAAAGCCCTAGGAAGAAGACATTATATAGGGAGACAAGTAAAGCCAAGAAATCTGGCTTTTTGCTTTGATACACCACCTTCAACTTCTGTTGACTTGATATTCTCCTAATTAATTTGTCTGCAGTTGTGTTACCTTGATGAAAGATTGCATTTGGAGGGAAAGAGCACCTGGTAGCATATGCTGCTGGGACTGATAGCAAGGCAACAGAGTGCCAGCTGCAGCTAACAGACAGGACAATTCAGCAGATTGTGTATAGCTTTGGAAACGACACACACACACACACACACACACACACACACACACACACACACACACACACACACATTCAACTGGCCCTGTTTACACGAATACGCTCAGATGTGCAGCGTTTTTTGTGTGTGTCTGTGTGGGTGCCGTGTGTGCACATTGTTTGGAGAAATAGCTCCACCTTATCGTCTGTCCAGGCAAAATTGTCAGCTTTCGTTGTTCGCTTCACGCTACTAGGGAGAGAAGTAGAAGGTTCTACACAGGCGCGTGGTGTCTTGTGTGTGTATTAAGTGTATTCAAGAAAATCGCAATAATCAATACTATCAAATCGCTATTCTTCTAGTACAAGCAGTACAAATTGAATCGGCACCCATGTACCTTGAATGAATTGAATCGGGACAAAAGCATATTGTCCCTGACCTAGTTATCTTCTATCTTCATGGATACTCAGGCAAGACATGCTTAGTATTCATTCATTCCTTCTAATAATGAAGTACATTTAATATCAGAAAGTTACTTTTGATAATTCAGTAAATAACAGATACTTCTACTCAAATATTATTCTAAAAGGTGACTTTAACTTTTACCGAAGTTATTTTCTGCTAAAAAACTTGTAATTTTACTCAAGAATTGCTTTCAAGTACTTAATACAGGACTTCCCGAGGTGATCTAGCTTTTGAGCTAGCTTTGCTCTTCCTCTACACTTACAGTCGGCTAAAAAATCAAATAAAGTGTGTGTTGTGTGTGTGTTTTGGGCGTAACATGCAATAAACCAATCAGAATGTCATCTCCCATTCCCTTTAAAAACCAGACGTGTTTGTACCTTGCTATTACGACGGCGGATTTGCTAAGTTGGAAGGAGAGATTTTCAGGACATGAAAGTGATCTGCTTGTGTGTGAAGTGAAAGCACAAACAGATCATATCATAATACGATTTCACATTGGCATATTTTTATTTTTAATCTTCTGCATGTTTGTATGCTGTAACAAACTAGTGTTCACGCGCTGTTAAAATAACAATGAAATGCTGCCTTATTGACTTTAGACCAGGTTTTTGTTGGTCAATGGCGGGATCACGTTCCGCTGGCTCAAGATACGCCAAGAATGCACCTGAACACACCTCCCTGTAAGACCAGCACGCCCATGGGAGCACAGATGGGCGCAGGTGCATTTGCTATTTAAATGACGTGGGCGCTGGACTGGAAACTAACAACTGCATCAGTCTTGAACTAGCAAAGACACTTGTGTTGGGCTTTGCGCTGCGCCAAGAGCAAGATAGGGCCCTGTGTCTGTAAAAACCGCTTCATAAATACATTTTTACTTTTCCATTTACTGTTTTTTTTACTTTATCTACTGTCCGTTTACAACCCTGTCTTCTTAAAAATTGATCTTACAGTCGGCTCCGGTTTCATAAAAAAAGAAAACAGGTATCTAAATGTTTGAAGGATGCCTGTAGACACTCACTTATTTTGTAGAATCATGTTTCAGCCCAAACAACCCTACTATCAGGTAAAAAAAGTCAGTACTTGACAATTCTACACTAAACCCAACCCTATGATTTAGTTTGGTGCCATTGCAGGAAGTAATGTGCCCTTTAATGTAACATGGCAGAAAATAAAGATTGTAGGGGACATGGTGGTGAATGAGCATGTGGTGTGTTGGGTTTTAATGCAGAAGACTTGAGTTTGCGTCACAGCGCAGACCTGCAATTAGCGCCTCTAGACGCTGTAAACGCGATCCTTTGCTGACCTTATAGAAGTGTTTTAGCTGCCTCACCCTAACCATACACAGTTTATCCCTAACCTAAACTTTGTTGCCAGAGAATTTGAAAAATGTTGGCAAATGATGTAAAAAGAGAAGAAAAACGTTTGATTTCTGGGATTTGGGGTGTTATTTTGTGTCTCTGGTGCTTCCACATGCAAAAAACTTTGAAAAAACTATCCATGCTGTTTTGAGTGAGATACAGGTTTCTGAATGTCCTCTGCCTTCAGTCTCAGAGTGACCTGTTCAAAATCTGCACGGCTGTCTACGTCACTAGCCGAGACGAGGTGGCTAACAGTAGCACGCTAGCTCGTTCTCAATGGCAAAACACTGCAACAACACACACTAGTTCACCATAATCTCCAGAAGAACTACCATAAAAAACAACCATAAAAACGCTGAAATAGTGAAAAAAAAACATTGGAAAATAACCATCAAAACCAGACAGCCAGACAAAGCAACAAAAATAACAGAAAAAGTGAGTTTTTTATAGTAGAGGGGAAGACAACACAATGGTTAAACCTGAGAAACTTAAAACTTAACATTGCAAGGTTTAAACTCCAGTCTCCAGTGTGCTTTTTATTGTTACCAGGGTTTTCCGTGCCAGTATGAGTCTTAGTGCAGCCGTTTTTTTAGCAGAACCTAAGCCGAATGAACGTAAAATGCTGCAAAAAAAGCACACAAAAAAGCGCCATGAAGCCCCTAAAACAGCAGAAACAAATCATCAAACTAACTGAAAAGACAGATCTAATGATTGGAGTTGGTCTTCTTTACTAATTTTCAACTTCGGTGGATTCATGAGGGCTATTATTGTTAACTGCTCCTCAGATCTCTCCAGATAGCTAGCTAGACTATCTGTCTGATCTGAGTTTTCTGTTGCACAACTAAAACTAATTTTGAACATACACGTTCCACCAAAACAAGGTCCTTCCCGAGGCTATTTTGCAGAGGCACAGTGGCTCTGTCCGTTGCTTAGCGCCGCCCAAGACGATTATAATTGGTTTAAAAATGTCAATAATAATAATGTATACTTTATTAGTCCAACAAGGGGAAATTTCAATTTACAATTGTTGTTGTTACACAGAGGCTTGAATTACACACACATGCTATGTACCTATACATGCACTAATGGAGAGATGTCAGACTGAGGGGGCTGCCCATGGAAAGTCACCCCAAGCAGTTGGAGGTTCAGTGCCTTGCTCATGAGCACCTTGGTAGTGCTCAGGAAGTGAACTGGCATCTCTCTAGCTACCAGTCCACCACCATACTTTGGTCTGAGCGGGGACTTGAACCAGCGACCCTCCGGTTCTCAACCCAACTCCGTACCAACTGAGCTACTGCCACAGAAACACTATGAACTGTGGTCAAGCTTGTTGTCAGAGCAGAGCGTAGTCTCGATACATAATTTGCATTGCAATGTATGAAAAATTATTTAAAGGAAATTAGTTGGTTTGACCATGAAGATGCGAAAAATTAACACTAATCCAGAACCCAGGACATTAACTTTCTTGCTCCCGCTCCAAGACACATCCGACCAATAAGAGGACAGAACGTTCCTGTTCGGTATGTATCGATACATTTGATTCGCTTGGATTGTCTCTGAGTGCAATGAAACAGAACCAAGGGGAAAATCGCTCCAATTTTACAAACTCATCAACTGATTCGGACCACAGCAAACAAACTACATGTGTGGAACGGCCCTAAAATACTTAGGTGAATTAATGAGTTACTTAGAATCTTTAAGTCAAAATCTTTTTGACTATATATGGGTGGTAGGGCCCGGGTATCCATGCCTGATTAATTGCGTGAACGACCAAGGATCGGTCTCTGCCATGTCCGAAATTCTACAGTTCCACGGTCCATTTTCCCCAAATGGCTGCTTTCAAAAGATTGGTCATAAACTGTATTTAGCTTGTTTCAATATTATTGGTGTAGTATTTTAACATTGTTCTGGCCAAAATTGTAATTTCCCTGCAGCATAGTAGACAGACCATATTGTCTGCATCTTCCAGAAGGGCGAGTTGACACACACACTGAATGAAAAGGCAACCGTGAAGTGCAAACTGTCCTCCACTTCCAAAAATATCAGCGTCGGTATCGGCCCAGAATAACACTTAATCAGTCGAACCCTGCAGCTCAACAGTCAGGATCAGGTTTCTGTCAGGGCAGCGTGGAGCGATGAGACGGAGCTCGGCTGGGGTTTGACGATCGACGGGTCCGCCGCTGAATACCACCTTGTGTTTTTGGATCCTGGGAGGACTGCCTCAGCAGCTGCCCTCCTTCACGCCTGTTTGTCAGGAGCTGTCGATAAGTCCTGCACTCGCTCCGCTTTAAAGGGGAGGGGAAGAAAAGGCTGAAATAGGATGCTTCCTGCCCTTTAACATGCCAGAGGCTTCGTTAAGGGAACCTGTGAAATCAGTTTAATAGGCTGACATCACCCCTGGGCCTCCGTGACCCAGCCCTCCAGAGACCCTCCTCGCCGATTCCTCTCCTCTCTTCTTTTTCTCTCAATGTCTTCTTCCGCTTTCCTGTCCTACCCACCTAACCCACCACCTCTCCTTTCCTCTCACTATTGATTGTCTGGTCTTCAATGCTCCTCTCCTAACACCTCGCTTTTTCCTCTCATTTTCTGAACCTTTTTCCATTTCTGCTCTGCTCCCCCATCATCTCTTTTTTCCACTCCAATATACTTCCAATTTGCTCTCATCCTTCACTTCCTCTCTTGCCGTTTAAGATGTTCTTCTTCTTCACCATCATCTCTTTCTTACATTTTTTTTGCCATTCTTCTCCTTTTATTTCTGATTGTCTTCTCCTTTCTTCTCCTCTCCTCTTTAAATCTTCCTCTCACACATTTTGCCTTGGCAGCAGTGTTTTGTTGTGGATCTAACAGGGGGATAGCTCTATTTTTTATCCAGCTGACCTTGATGAAAACAGCGGTGCAGGCCAGTCTGAGGACGACCCGGAGTGTGCCTGAACCCACCTGACATTAGTGAATAAAATATAGCGTGGGCCTCCTGTTGGGGACGGCTGCTGAAAGGGAGATCACTCCACCTCCTCTTATTTATTCTCTTTTCCTCCTTCTTCAGACACTAACGCCGGCAATGTGACGTTAATGTGCATACCGGCTGTTTGAACCGCCAACCACAGGTCAGCCACTTTAATAGAGAGGTTCAAGCCTCTCTCAAAGGGATAGCAGCTCGACGCCTCCATTAATGTAGAGCAGGAATGTAGCCGTAAAACAGCACTTCCTCATGTAAGGTTTGCCTGGGAAGTGCCGGGACCCTGGTGTTTTATCCTCTATCCTGCCATGAATACTGCAACCAGAATGAAAGAATCAAACAATCATTATAACTCTTTAACTCTTTTTTGTGTGTTTCAGTGTTTGTTTTGAATTTTTGGTTTCTGACCCGGAACTGGGAACAACTCTGTGCTGTGAATATTTTGTCTTCTGGATATGGTATGAGGAGTGTGTGTGTGTGTGTGTGTGTGTGTGTGTGTGTGTGTGTGTGTGTGAGTGTGTGTGTGAGTGCGCGTGCCTGCCTGCCTGTGTAAAAGTGTTATTATGTTTCTCTGCGCTACATTGTGTGCAGCAGTATGGGTCCTGACACTGCCTAGATGGTTATGGCTGCCCATGGCTGTAGGCAGGCCTTGGGGGGTGCAGGCCCTCTCCTGGTGGGGATAAAAGCAGGAGGCATCTGGCTCCAGCGGAGCTCTAAAAACTCAAAGTAGCCTAAGATCCCCCTCTCCTAGTTTAGCCAAACAAGCTGGACTAATCCCAACTATCAGGGGATGCTCTGTCAAAACAAGCAGCAGGGCCCTAAGGCAAGCCGATCCACTGAGCAGTGAAGGGCCGCGGAGAGAGAGAAGGAGGCCCTTCCATTAGCATAATGCCTCTCGGTAGCGAGCTGGTGTGCTGGCCTGACAGCCTGAGCACAGGGGCACAGCTTCTCACAGGGGGTTTGGGCTCAGAGACGGGGCAACAGGGGCAGCGGGGGCAGCAGTGGAGATGTGGGAGCTTTCTGGCTTAAATCAGCGAGGGGCAAAACCCAGCCCAGCCTGCTGATGGCAGCTCCTCCTCTTTCTCTGTCTCGCTTTCTCTCTGTGTCTCTGTGATTTTGGCTCTTCTGGCTTATTTTTAGCAGCCTTCATCCTCCAAAAGCAGGTTGAGTCCTCTTCTTGCTGAATATGTAGGCCTATGCCCTGGGCTCGCCGTCGTTCACCCGACTCCATCGCTACCTCACAGAGCTATTCTGGTGCTGCTGATCCTGTGTTGTGGCTATACCTGCTGGAAAGCGCCTAAGAAAAAAAGAACTGCTTGACACACAATGCACTATAAATCTCAGTCTTCACATATGAAATATGGATACAGCACACTCATTATCCTCCATAGATTTCTTTTGATATTCAGATGACTCTCTTTTTCTCTTAAAACCTTTGAAACAGCATGAGTTGAAAATGTGCTTGAATCAAGGGAAACCACTTCACCTCCTTTTTGTCACCATCCGGTGTCATTTAATTTTTTTTATATGCAGAATGGCTAAATGAAACAAATGAGTTAGCTGTATATGTTATTAGCTCTAATGGGAACATAATGGGGTTAGCTTAGGCCACGTAATAATGAATATCAATATCAGCAGCCTGGCGTTTTATTAAAACCTTACATCATCTCTCAGACACTCAATTTGAGAGGGGAGTGAATGTCCATGGGGGAGGATATTTTTGGTATCTGGTTGTTGAAACCCTTCTGCCCTAAGTATTAAATCACTGCCTTTGCTCGTTCATGTATTTATTTCACTATTTACACATTGTGTGGAATTTTCATCAAAGGGCCACTTTGTCATGTGATGTGATATTAGCAGCGAAAGGTACAGAATTGATGATTACCGAATGGCTGTTGTTAACGCTTCACTTCACTAAAAGATCTTTTTTTTAATAGGAAAACCCTGCCATCTTCCTCAAGTCCAGCTAGTCCTGCTGGGATTGTACTTGGACTGGATCCAGTTGATTATCATTTCAGCTCACTGTCACTCATAAGGAGGCAGGTTCCCGGGCCCAATTATCTTTGAAAACCCAAGCATGGAAGGCTGGATGTGATCAATGAGGCCGATGCCAGCGTCGATTTGCTCCGAGTCAAGCCTATTGATCAGTGGATGCGTATAGACAGACGTTGTGAGTTGTATAATGTCAGCAGGGCCGGCGGATGCGAGGCTGGGAGGCGGAGGCGGGACGGGGGGAGGTGAGGTGGAGGAGGGGAGAGTGCGTGGGGGCGGCAGCGCCCGGGAGCCTCAGGTGTGCAGCGTCAGGAGGAAGAGGTGACAGTTTGTTGGGCCCCAGGGCCCCCGGGGAAGGGATCAGGACCTGCCCTGACTCCCAGCCTCCCAGCTCACAGCAGCAGGGTGACGAGCCGCCCCGGCAGCCCCTCCCACCTCCACTACCGCAATTAAAAGTCTGGCTCAGTTGCAGGCTGGAGCGCAATAAAACACAGAGCACAACAACCCTCTCACCTTACGCTGAGGGACTGGGACACACACACACACACACACACACACACACACACAAGCTGGGACACTTCTGCCTCTCCTCTCGCTCCATTCTCACAAAGACAAAAGCTTAAGCTTAGGGGAAGATCATGGTTATGGAAAGTATAAATAGGGTTATAGGAATAACTGCATAATAGAGCTGAACGTTTTGGGGTAAAAATCTGCCATTCTTCTGCCATATATTGCGTTTACGTTTCAATAAGCGATTGTTTTTTAAAGGTGCTCTAAGCGATGTTGGGTGACGGCACATCTTGTTGACATTCAAAGTATTTTAAAACAAAACAAGACTAGCTTTCCCCTCCCTCCTCCTCATCCCGTCCCCTCTCCCTCCCTTCCGTGCTTCTGTGCACTAACCCCCCCAACCCCCACCTCCAAATCCTTCTTGTTGGTTATTGGCTGGAACGCTGGAACACTGTGTGTGTATGCTTCGTGGTGCAGGTGGGCACAGTTTATTTTTGTTGGCATTTGTAGACCCTGGGCTGTCTACAGAGACCGTGTTATTTTTACAGTGTGTTCTGGGAACAGGCAGCTAGCAGATAGTGAGGTGTTTTTTACAGTGTGTTCTGGGAACAGGCAGCTAGCAGATAGTGAGGTGTTTTTTACAGTGTGTTCTGGAGACCGGCAGCTAGCAGATAGTGAGGTGTTTTTTACAGTGTGTTCTGGGGACAGGCAGCTAGCAGATAGTGAGATGTTTTTTACAGTGTGTTCTGGGAACAGGCAGCTAGCAGATAGTGAGGTGTTTTTTACAGTGTGTTCTGGGGACAGGCAGCTAGCAGATAGTGAGGTGTTTTTTACAGTGTGTTCTGGGGACAGGCAGCTAGCAGATAGTGAGGTGTTTTTTACAGTGTGTTCTGGAGACAGGCAGCTAGCATATAGTGAGATGTTTTTTACAGTGTGTTCTGGAGACAGGCAGCTAGCAGATAGTGAGGTGTTTTTTACAGTGTGTTCTGGGGACAGGCAGCTAGCAGATAGTGAGGTGTTTTTTACAGTGTGTTCTGGGAACAGGCAGCTAGCAGATAGTGAGGTGTTTTTTACAGTGTGTTCTGGAGACCGGCAGCTAGCAGATAGTGAGGTGTTTTTTACAGTGTGTTCTGGGGACAGGCAGCTAGCAGATAGTGAGGTGTTTTTTACAGTGTGTTCTGGGAACAGGCAGCTAGCAGATAGTGAGGTGTTTTTTACAGTGTGTTCTGGAGACCGGCAGCTAGCAGATAGTGAGGTGTTTTTTACAGTGTGTTCTGGGGACAGGCAGCTAGCAGATAGTGAGATGTTTTTTACAGTGTGTTCTGGAGACAGGCAGCTAGCAGATAGTGAGATGTTTTTTACAGTGTGTTCTGGGGACAGGCAGCTAGCAGATAGTGAGATGTTTTTTACAGTGTGTTCTGGAGACAGGCAGCTAGCAGATAGTGAGATGTTTTTTACAGTGTGTTCTGGAGACAGGCAGCTAGCAGATAGTGAGGTGTTTTTTACAGTGTGTTCTGGGTACAGCAGATAGTGAGGAGATCTTTGCTGTATGTGACAACAAATGTTTTAGCCTAAAACAAGCGTGACATCGCTTAGAGCACCGTTTAGCTACAGTTCAATATTCACTTCTTCACAAAAAAACATATCATGGAGCATTGTAAAATGAGACACCATCAAAACTCTACATTATTATGCAGGGATGAGAACATACAATATGAATTGCCAGCAATGAGGGTTTTTCTTTTAATAAGCATGGAACAGTCAAAGACAGAACATTTCCAATCACAACCTATGAGTACTTTCTATAAATAGAAATGTTGGATAGGTGTAACAGCAGCATCTACATGATGCACCTTCTACCATCATGTTAAATAAAGTAATACAAAATAAATGAAAGAGCAACTGAAAATAGGACATGTTTCGTAAACAATCTGTGATATGTAACATTATTCCAGCATTTAATTTTAACAAAAAGGATGAAAAAAGGAATTAAATATGTTAAACCAAATCTCGACTTTGATTTGAAAACAATTCAGTTTTCAGCCCTTCTACAACAATAATACATTTTACACCCCAATTCACTAAATTGGCGAGTGTTAGACGAGTAGATTAGCTTAGCATAAATACTGGAAACAGTTAGCATGGCTCTGCTTAATGGTTAAAAAAAAAGCTTTTTGGATATTATGTTTGATCCGTACAAAACCCAAGGAATAAAATTAGAAGTTGGGGTTTTACAGGGTTTGTGTGACGCCTATCAGCAAACTGAACACATCAAATGTTAAGAATTGTCATTTATTTTTCATACAGACACTTTTTGGTTGTGTGAAAAATAAAAGACAATTCTTAACATTTTATTTATTCAGTTGTTTATTTGATTATATATTCTGTACATTTTTTATTGTATTTTGTGAGTAAAAGTAGTCAAATTAAAATCTAAACATATTTTGTCCAAAAATACCAGTGGTGAAAGTAATTAAGTACTTAAGTACAAATTCAAGGTATTTTTGCTACACCATACTTCTACTTCACAATAATTCAGAGGCAAATATTGTGCTTTTTACTCCACTCCATTTATTTAATAACCTAAGTTACTCTGCAATGTAAGATTGATAAAACAAAATATAAACAACAAATACATGGATATGTATTATTAATTATAGCTTAAGATGAGATAAGACTTTAGTGACATTTACCCAGCAGTATGTGAACTTATTAAAATAAGCCTCACTTTCACCAGCTGCAACATTCAAGTGATGAACTGAATGTACTTTATTAACATTTTGAATGCAAACCTTTGACTTGCAACATAATGTCTCTACACTGTTGTATGGCTATGACTTAAAGATATGAATACTTCCTCCACCTTTGAAAAATACTGGATTTGTCTATAAAATATTGACCAAATGTTTAATTGTAAGGCCTGCAGACCTGATAAGAAGGAGAAACAGTGAAACAGCTACTTTTAGATATTATCAAAGACTTGGATATCAACACATCTTTACGCCAACCTTTTAATGAAGCAGGTTAAAGGAATGAAAGAGGGACGCTGTGTTCGCACTGTCCAACAAGTCCGCCATTGCTGCAAAACTTTGAAAACATCCTGCTTTGCATGGCTACATGTAAACAGGAATATTAGTGTAGTATTCACTTTCATTAGCCATGTAAACAGCTTAGTCAGAAAATGGTCTTTTCTGGAATAAGGGCAAAAAAAACATAATATTATGTGCATGTTAACATAGACACTATCATGACCTATGTGTTGGCTAGCTGGCTCCATGCTAAAACACAGAAGAGACTGTTTTGATGTCAGGCAAATGACAGAAATTAGACCTAATTCGTCACGGGAACACTGGCAAATTCCAATGTGAGTGGTTCGGATGGCCTCTGGATCTGGTTCTGTGCATACTCGTGTGGTTCAAATTGGAATTTAAAAAAGAAAGTGCTTCTGTAAAGCTTTTTGCTGCTCCTACTGATTAGAAAACATTACATTTATATTACAAGTCAAAAAATCTGATTTCATTCTCTTTCTGCTGCAGAGTGAACAGAGCCTCCAACTACTCCACACCAGCCTGAAGGAAATCTGTTTTCCATTCTGCCGCCAAGTCCCCAAAGCAGCCTCATCGCCTCAATAATGATGAACGATTATTGCCCTCAGATTGCTTTATGATATATGCACTCGTTAAAAGTAAAGGGCTGATCGTTTCACTAAAGTAACCTTTCTGTACATCATTTTGAGTGTGAAACTAATAACGGCCTGTTTCATATGACAGACTGGAAACAGAGCTATCCGTTGAGGAATTGAATTCAATACATCTTAATATGGATAATGCAGTGGAGCAAGCCGGACTGTGATGTAATGACCACAAAACTATTCAGCAGTGGCATAATGAGACCAATCGCCACAATGAATCAGTCTATTATCTCGTTTTAAGAAAAACTAGTAGAGCTCAAATTGTTCATCTCAATCAGAGAATAATGACCAGATTGTAAAAAAGCAAATAAACACTTTGGGTGCGACAACTTTCTCTGTCTGCTTCTGCACTTATCTGCATAAATAGTCTTCCAAACACTATAGTTCATTCTGTGGCTAATAAAAGCTGATACCACATTCCTGCTTTGTCCTCATATTATGTTACCTCTTAATTCTTATGAAAATAGTGAATTTAACATGAATTTTAATGAGTGTAATGTATGCATTTGGTTCATATTGATGTATGGAGGTCAATGGAGAGGGAGAGCGCCAAAGGCTAAAGTTGAGGAAAATACAGACAAGGAGAATGTGATTACGAATTTGTTTGTGTGTGTGTGTGTGTGTGTGTGTGCCATTGCGTGTGCCTGTGTGTGCGCATGTGCATATGCACAGTATGTGTGTGTGCATGCGTGTGTGTGCATGTGTGTGCGTGTGAGCGGAGGAGAAGACACTGAGGTCCACAGCCAAAACTCCTCATTCAAATACTACCAGCACAAAAAAAAACAAGCTTCATGAATTAATCTCCCCACTTCCACTTCCCCTTTGCTAAAGGCAGTCTTCTTCCCCAGCTTGAGTCTTTTGCTTCTCCTGGCGTCAGGGAAATTAATTAGCTGCTTGTCATCCTGAGCTGAACTGGGGGGAAATGGGAGAAGACTCAAGACTCAATGGCAGACAGGCAAAACAATGACTGGGATGGATTGGAGGCTGGTTGGGTTGGTGTGACACTGCAGGTGCTACCACGGACTTCTCCCCCTCCCTCTTTCTCCTCCTGAGCCTGAAGGAGGGTTTGCTCGACAGCCCGACCTCAATGCACGCTGTAAAAGAGGCAGCGGCTCATTGTCTTTGAGAAGATGGAAGATGGAGAGGAGGGAAAAGCTACATTTTGTGTTATTAGAGAAGGACAGGTGGTACTCTGTTTTACTGAGCCCCAGGAAATGCAGCCTAATGTTAGCCAAGGCTGCTTTCATGGCCTCGGGCTACAGTAGGGACGGAGATAGCAGGCAGCAGGTACTCGCTGCCATGGGGTAGATTTAGCAGTGGTGTGAGGTTTCCGATTCGGTCCCACAACCACACACACACACACACACACACACACACACACACACATTACCCCACTCCCTTATTTGATCCAGGCAGGTAAATTTCACCAGCTCCACTTTGAGAGAAGAGTGGATTAAGTTGAAAGTCTGGTTGTTGGCTTGACAGGGAGTTGGCGCCTCGCCAGAGCAGGTGGCTTGAAAAGTATCTTTTCCATGGTTTTCTTGTACACCATACTAGGGTTTCTACAAGTTTCACAAAATCAAATTTAAAACTTTTTAAGATCTTTTCAAAACCATTATGAATGAAATTGAAGAACTCCCCCTCCCCAATTTCCTCATCAGCAGATAGGACTAGAGTCTAGATTGGCTGCAGTATATGTTGCATGTTGGTCTCATAAGTAATCGTAATACAGCAAATTATAAATGGACTAGTGACAGAAAGAACGACACCACAGAATTCAAAAAGAACATTGTACAGATCTGCGGGAACATTTCAATGAGCAGGAGAGACATGTTTGCAGATATGTAAAAGGTTTATTGTACAACATAAATGAATGCACAAAGTCTTTGGAGAATAGACTCAACCGTTACTAATAGTTCATTTAGAGGGGTAGAGAACCATAATAACCCCCCGATGGAATCTAGACGGAGCCGAGACCAGACCGAAGGAGGCTCAGTCAGCTGGTGTAGATGACTGGAGGTGGAAGGGGGGTGGAGGGTTGCACTTCGACAGCTGATTTGATTTAGAAAGAAAGCATTGATTATGAGTTAGGTCTTCCTGAAAGAATTTACACTGAGCTAAATTAGAGGTAGGGAAAGTAAGATCTTTTTAAATTTATTTTAAAGACAGAGAACACAATACTTACTCAAATGTAAGACTTTTAAGACCTACAATTTTGTTTTAGACTTTTGAATACCCTGCGGAAACCCTGCATAATGTATTTTAACCTTTATGAAATAAATGAATTGAGTCTTGAACAATCCCTGTGTCTATTGTGTTTGAGAGAGTGTAGCCCATGCCTAACATTTCTATATTGTTAGACATACACACAAGATAATGCTTTACAGGAGGACAATAGAGTTCCTTTATTAAGGAAGCTTTATTTCCCATACAAGCCTTTTCGTCTGACACTAAGAGGCAGCACAACAGTTAATGCAGGGACACAAGGCAACTACTGCGAAGCAAAGCTTTTTATGTCGGAGATGATGTTACTTTTGCTTTGCCAGATCTACTTCCACAGCAAAGGAGGGTCTGGCTAGTCCACACAGTGCGCTGGTTTATTGGCATTTCTTTAAACCAATCACAATCATCTTAGGCGGTGCTAATCGCCGGACAGAGTCACGGTGCTTCTGGAAAATAGCCTCGGCAAGGAACTTGTTTTGGTGAAACATGTGTACATGTGCATATAGACTACATGGATATTAACCACCTGAAATAGCCTGTGTTGTGTTCATCCGTTACGCCGGGCTAAATAACAATATCTCACTTGCTGCAAAGAACCTTGTGCACAATGTCTAACTTGCAAAAAATATATAAAGTTTAAAGGTCCTATCTTATGAAAATGTCACTTTATAAATTTTTTTTAACATTAATATGCGTTCACCCAGCCTGCCTATGGTCCCCCAGTGGCTAGAAATGTCGAGCCCTGGGTAACCGGTTCAGGCTTTGAGAAAATAAAAGCTCAGATGGGCTGATCTCCCCCCCTCCTCCTCAAAAGCTGCAGACTCAGAAATGGCACATACTAGGGACAGCTCATTGTAGGACTGGCTCTAGTGGCTGTAATTCTGCACCAAGGCTGATTTTGGGAAAGAGACTTCAGATATGGTATTAGGGGACCACTAAGGTCTATATAAAAGTACCCAAAGAGCACCATGTCATGGGACCTTTAATAGTAGGCAACATTTCGGTACTAGACCATCTTTAGGCAAAATAATGCACCTGTCTCACGTTGTGGATGTGCAAATGATTTTTTGTACACTCTATTTTATTAAAACGAACTTGAAGCACGATGTCAAGGAAGCCAAACCTAAATATCATTTGAAAACATTTTTTCCGAACCGTGGTGTCATCAACACTTTAAAGTGTGGGTAGAGGAGAACAGTGCTCTTCAAAGATCTTCAGAGACTCTGTGCTACTCAAGCTTACTTGTGCAGTCCAATCAAATATGTAATATCACGCATACTTGCTTTGGATTTGTCTGACATACACTTCTTGCTGATATTGTGTGTGATGTACTGTAGAGTATCATTTGTGTCCTCTTCTGTTTTTGTAGTGCTGTCTACTGTTACAATAATTAAAGGAAAAGCCCCAAAAATTAGTCTTCACACGTCATTTTACGCTCTCATTTTAGCGGGTTTCTTAACGCACTTAAAGTGCAAAGCAACACATTCCCACAAACTGGTCTGTATGATATTGTACAAAAATGTATGCACACCAATATGTATGATGTCCTATGACATTAGGAAGGCTACTGACCTCCATCACAGCTCGGTCCTATCAGAGGCAGATAGTAGATGCGTTTAGCCTAAAACCGGTGACTTTGAGCCAGGGAACAGAGCACCACGGACATTTCGGTTCCATTTTGGATTGGTTTGGATTCAAACAAACACATTTTCAGAGTGAAAGTCTTTAGCTTCCCCTAGGAAGCAAACTCCGCTCTCTGGCTTGAAGGTCCTGTGTGTTAACGGCCACCCATCCTCCCCGCCCACCTCCCTACGCAGCCTGCCGTGTTCTTATACATCGGCAGTCAACGTGGTGCCTTACAGCAACAAAAAAAAGTGGAATGCTTACGACTTAAAGTGAAAATTAAAATAAATTTAAATCAAAGTGCTTAACTTTTCGTAGCTTTTTGAACGGATGGTTCATGAACACAGACTGAATTAAGGATCAGCTCACTATTTTCATTGACTTTTGGGTGTTTTATTAAAGTAGGCCTATTATAGCATTATCCTACCTAAACTGACAGTCTTTGATTATCCATAAACATCTTCTGATTTTATTAGTCAAAATAATTCAATATAATTAAGGTTTATGGATCATCAATTCGAAAACAATTAGTGTAATGAGTAGGGCTGTAACGATACACCAAACCACTTTGCAACCCAGTAATACAGATACCTTATTTATTGATATTGATTGATTTCAATATCGATCGATCCAACACCAAAGATTCTTTTATACCTTAAAATAATGTTTCCAAAATCGTTTCAGTGTTCATTAACTTGTTGGAATGAGACTAATGGTAATTGTAACAGTAATGGACAACTCCGCTCCCAACCTGTAGGGGGGACAAAGAGGATAAGGGCTTTGGTGCCTACTGTAAAGGTGCTGGTTGACAACTAGCTAATGCTAATGCTTCTGTAATTCTTAGTATGAAGGTTTTGACAACAGGTTACAATCCTGGTCTAACCTACAAATTTATCAGTAATGTTAACTGTATAGATGGACGACTAATCTAATGGTAATTTAGCTAGCTAGCACACCCCTGTCTTCTGCCTATGTCTCCCGGCGCTGCAGGGCTTCAGTCGGGATGAGAGCTGGCAACAGCCCCGGGGACACATGCACAGTCAGCCCCCAGCCAGCTAGCAGCCATCCGCTATCATTACAGCCCCGCCCGGGGACACATGCACAGTCAGCCCCCAGCCAGCTAGCAGCCATCCGCTATCATTACAGCCCCGCCCGGGGACACATCCACAGTCAGCCCCCAGCCAGCTAGCAGCCATCCGGTCAGCACTTAACTCTGGTGCTAAGGACGCTAACAGCAGTTTACTGAACCATCAGGAAACAGACCCAGACACCCGAGTCAGAACAGCGGTCACTCGTAACATTAGCTACACCTCCGTTAGCGTTACCGGTGCCCCTTCTTTCACTTTAGCCGTCGGTACAGTTAGCTAAATTTTCCATATCGTTACATCCCTAATAATGAGTTTGTGTTAGTGGTGTATATACTTGTACTGGTGCCAAAAAGTGTCACAAAAGTGTTGATTATTGGGAGGAGAAAACTTACTCTGCCACAACATATCAAATGATAACATGTATCTTATTAATAGTTAATATTGTATATTGTTTGTAACAAATCAATACTATAAATAGAAGTATATGTATATATAGGCATAAGGAAGATGGTATACAATTTTTCTGATTTTTTACACGTTTGTTCTTATTTGCATAACTAAGGCCAGCCTTTCTATTAATAATACCATTATACTACAGTAGGCCTACATACTAATACCAAATACCATATCAAATTAAGTGTCAAAATCTAGGAATGTGGCAACATCCCTAAACAGAGTCTAATGGGACAGGACGGGTGAGATTGTTTTACCTAAACCCCCAGATTAGCCGATTTATTTGGAAGGGAAATCAAAAGCATAACATAGATGTTGGAGACATCTATCAAAGTTTTTGAAGTTTTCAGGTGCACTCACTTTCAGTTTGACCTCCAGTGAAGTGGTTTAGATAATCTGGATAAAGTCTTCGCTTGTTTTTATTCTTGCATTGGCAGACCTATCTCCAGAGCGCTGTTCTGACTAAGCTGTTGACATGGCTAATGAAAGTGAATATTTTCCACTAATATTGCCATTTTTACAATTTTTTGCAAAATACGACTTTTTCAAAATTTTCCACCAGTGGCGGACTTGTTTGTCTGGCTGCACTATAGATACATTCTAGGGTATGAGGAAATAAAAAACTGTGTGTGTGTGTGTGTGTGTGTGTGTGTGTGTGTGTGTGTGTGTGTGTGTGTGTGTGTGTGTGTAGCATCCCTGTATCAAACCATGCTGCTGCATCCACTGTGTATGAGTTTACTCTGTATGAATGTGTGTGTGTGTGTGTGTGTGTGTGTGTGTGTGTGTGTGTGTGTGCGTGTTGTGTGGCACCCATCACTTAGACCATAAGTGGATTGAATTTGGCCTTGCCACTTTCTGCTGGCACAGGCTCTGCTGTGTGTGTTCACTGTGGTCTTTGTTGCAGACAGTAAGTGGATGGAATCTGGGCTTCTGCTTTATTTTGAAAGTACATCCATTGTGTGGGACTGAGTTTACATTTAAATTGTAGCTGTCTGCTGAAAACCTTGTACTGTATGTCAAAAAAACGTTTTTCAGGAAATGAAAAAAGGCTTATTTGAAAAGGTTTTATTAAGGTATTTGCTATAGACAAAGTCAAACTTAATCGCCTTGTCTCCATTTAAATATTTATAAACGTATGTAAAGGGTGACCAATTGTATTGATTCACGAAAAGATTTAAAATGATGAATTATGGAGATACAAGGTTTCTGCCCAACAGCAATGATGTGTTTGTGTGTGTGTGTATGTACCTGTCTTTGTACTATAAGTGGATGGACTCCTACCACTAGTGTCCATCCTGTGTGTGTGTGTGTGTGTGTGTGTGTGTGTGTGTGTGTGTGTGTGTGTGTGTGTGTGTGTGTGTGTGTGTGTGTGTGCATATGTGTATATGTGTATATGTGTATATGTAAATGTATTTGTACTATAAATGGATGGACTCCTACCACTAGTGTCCACTCAGTGTCCACTGTGTGTGTGTGTGTGTGTGTGCGTGTGTGTGTGTGAGAGTGAGTGAGTGTGTGTATATGTACCTGTCTTTGTATTACTTACTATAAGTGGATGGACTAGTGTCCACCCTGTGTGTGTGTGTATGTGCGTGTGAGTGTGCGTGCCTGCATGCGTGAGCGTGTTGTCCTGTATGTGTTGTCTTTGTTGTGTGCCTCTAATCCCCAGGTCCCCGGGGCTCCAGGGGAACAGCTGAAGCAGGGGCAGCGGTGGCTTGTCAGCCTGGGGCTCCCGCTGCTCCTCTCCCTTTCACTGCTCCCCATATGGTCCTGCAGCGCCGTGTCCCTGGGGGCCTGTTAGCGCCACACCACCCAGGCCCAGGCCCTGCCACCAGGCCCCTCTTGCCTCCTGTCTCACCCTTGCACCGGGGCCCGCTGTCACCCCTTAGTCCCCTCTACCCTCTTCCCCCTTTGTGCCCCACTCTCCCCCTCTTCTTTTGATTGTCTGGATTATGTCTCGATATTAACCCAGATCTTTCCTCCTTGTTTTGTTGTATTCTGTCAGACACACACACACACACATACCTCCCCCTCGCCTTCTTCTCTTCCTCTACCTCTTTAATTGATGTTTCTTTTCTTCCCTGCCCTCATCTGTCTCTTATTTCTCCAGGCCGTGCCCTTCTATACGGCGCGGTGAAGTTAATATGAGGATTTATGGCTCCCATTAGATGTATGAATTATTTCCCTTTCTTTCCTGCAGGAAACTTTTTTTGGAGTAACTCTCTGTCCAAAACCGCTGCCGACACTATAGCGTGGTACATGAAACTAATGCGTCACGGACCGGCCTCCCCCCGCTGACGCCAAGGCTCCATGTCTCTTTAAGGAGTGATTTAGACTCTCCGGGCCCTCGGCAGACCTGGCTGCTAGAAAGTACCTCAGTTTATCTTCACCAACAGAGCCCCGAGCGTCTCTAAATCAGCTGTCACTACCTCTCGAGGATTACCAGGGATTTATAAATGAACAGGGAGTTGCTGTTTCACACAAGTTATCAAACAGATCATAAAACACCATCTCTGGGATTTGACTGTTTGGTTACACATGTTGGAGCTGCGTCTTATGGTAATGCTGCTGGTTCGCTGAGTGTTCGCACAAGAGAGAGGATGTCTGTGATCTTGTGTTTTTGCTTTTTTTGTTGTTTTTTTTGTGTGAATTGTCTGCATCTGAGAAACTGGATCTCCCTTCACACAAACACATCATAGATCCACCTTAAGAGAACCCAGGTACACAATGTTGTCTAGATGTTATTTACATTTATTTTTTGATTTAGTCTTTTTTTTTATAGAGCTTTTCACATCAAATGTTGAGCTCCCATAAACATGCCTTTCTTGCTCAATTCCAGTGGATCCACATATTGAGTCCTAGCGCCCTCTATTGATGGCAGGGTGATTTGGCAATGTCCTAAAACGACCACATCACTCCTTCTCAGCAGGCCAATAGTACATGTTGTGAATGGGTTATAGCCTACAATAGCAATAGATTGAATTCAGTTAAGTTTAGACACATAAGAGATCAGATAGAGTGCAACATTAATTATCAAATTAGTATTCACTCTATTCAAAAGTCAAATAAACGGAACGAGAGAACTTTCTTTTTAGACTCAAATTAAAAGATATAAAGAAAATATGCAGTGTTTTAAATCACCCTGTGAGGTCTCAGGGCATTTTTTTGTAAAGGATATTTGCATATAACCTGATCCCTGATGTGTTTCATATCATAAATGTTCAGAACATACTCAGCTTTCTGTATAGTGACACCCACATTTGTTCCAGAGCAATGTGTAAAGAGATAAGTTGTGTCTAATGCTGAAAAGTTAATGTTCGCTTTTTGAAATTGCTCAAAGCTCTTGTGAAAATAAACCTACACTCAATTGTTTTGGTGCTTGAAAACTGTTGTTAGAAAAGTCTTGTGTTCAAAAGAGTGGCCTAATATGTGAATAAAATAGTATAGGAATGTCGAAAAATGAAATTTTATAATATCGCTTTTGGAAAAGGACTGATGTCACACATTGTTTGGACTCGCCGGTGCGTCTTTTGTCCTCAGAGGGTTAAATAACCTTTTAAATGGAAGGAAATGAAAATATGTCTACTCCTTGACACTTTATTATTGTGATGTTATGTGTCAAGGTATTCCTCATTTACATGGATACATGGGTCTACAGTTTACCTTGTAAGGTCTCTTTATGTAAAGTTTTCCAAGCCTTTGATTGTAATATTTCTTTTAAATATTGTGGGGGAAGTCTGTTACAAGTCTGAATCTTATCGTTTTGTTATCCTTCATTGTTTGTGCTGACATGATTAGTCGATTCATCTATACATTAGAAAGTTGTACCGATAGCAGCTTTGATAACAGATGAATCTTTTCTCTAACCATTGATGAAGGAAAAATACCAAACATATGCTGGTCTTAAATGTGAGGACTGAATTCTCTCCTCTGATGTTATAATAAATATATATGGGAATTTTGAATAGCTGGTTTGACAGATAAGCAGCTCATTTGCTCTTGAAAAAGAAACAGTTGCAAAATGCGACCTAATGCAATAATAACACAGGGTACCGCTTTATAATAAGGCAGCCCTCATAAAGGGGCTATAGTGGTAATGGATTTAGGAATGGTTATTTAATCTTTTGCTTTACAGATCATTCATAAGCCATTAATAAGACCTTTCCGTTGCCAGGTTGGGAAACTAACCTTTATCTGGTGTTTATAGTTTCCTCATTAATGGCTTATCATATCATATTGATAAATTATGTATTAATAATTCACGCAAAACGTGTTTATTGCTGTCATGCTAATCTGTCAAATAACATGGTACTGTGTACATTGGGAAGGGGCTGTCCTCCTGACTTGACTACCGCCCAGCCGTTTTTTTGGTCCGAGCTGCGGAAGTGGATCTGGAAGTGGGAACCATGTATTTTTCCCCGCTTTGAAACTCAATCTTTCAGGGTCCCCATGTTGTGTCTTTGAGTGCAATATCCTCTTCTGCACTCACGCTGTCATCGGCTGCCTCTCTCTCTCGGCCTCGTTCTCTCTTTCTGTGTCTCTGCTTCCATCCACCACAACACACCCCCTCCCTCCCTCCGCTACCTCCCCTCCAGCCCCTCCACCCCCACCACCTCTGTGCGCAGTGCTCCAGTGAAGCCTGCAGCTGGCCGAGGCCTCCCCTCCTCTGGGCCAAAGACTCAGCAGGGGGGCAGGGCTCTGGATCCAGCTTAAAGAAAAGCAGGCAGATCAAGGACAAGAAATACTGGGGAAGAAAAAAGTAATGTATGATCCTCTCTGTGAACAACCCCCACCAACCATCTCCACCTCCCCACCAATCTCACTCTCATCCCCGCTTCTATATATCTCTCTCCTCTCTCACTCTCTATCTTCCCCTCCTGTCCAGTTTGGTTTACCGCTGCTCTTTAGGCTAACTGGTTTCAGATGCAGGACAGAGCAGACATCCCTCCTCTGTAAGCTCAAATACAGCACAGAGGGACTTTTTCATGTTGTGGGCAAAGATTCCACGTGAACTGAGAGCAGAGTCTGAGGACAGTAACCAACAGAGTCGTGTCACTTTGGCCTTTAGGTAGGAGTGCATGATATTTTGTTCTATCGTCTACGATGTGCGATAGTCACATCGCGCAATAGTCACGTCGCAGGACGTGCGTTGTTAACGACACTCATTTTTTGCTGCTTGTTGGAGAAGCAAACTTTCACTGTTCTCCTTTGACACAATTGTTTTATCTTATAAATATATATATATATATATATATATATATATATATATATATATATATATATATATATATATATATATATATATATATATATGCATATATAGATGCAGGATTCTGTAGGAACTGTAGAGGCGGAACAGACTATTTTCTTTAGCGGAAGAACCCTATCCACCTCTCTCTACATTATCCGCAGGAAGAAAAATATAGCAATGTCAATTTCCAATTTCGTGCAGCCCTACCTTTAGGTGTTAAGCTAAGCTAACGCGCTTATCCAGAGTGACATAGTGTACGCAGAAAACCCATCAATTACTAAATCACCAAAACATTATGAGTACTTATAAAAAGTTTAAAGGTGAAGGAGCCAGTTGTGTTAAAAATCAATTACTAATGCTTGATGGATCTGGGTTTCTGGGCATAGTCTGCAGGATCATACGTCATTAATAAATCCACATTTTAATACGTTGTTGATTTTGGGTCCAGATGTTCTGCAGCTCTTCTAAAAGAAGTACCATGATAGGAGTCTTCCATAAGAATGTAAGATCTAAAGTATTCTGAACCAACAAACTACAAACTCAACTGTTCTTATTGCTGGTTTATGAGTAATATTTAGTAAATGATTTATTAGAAGTAATACAGACATTATTAATAACTCATTACCCCTTTATAGTGTATTTATGGTGTGCCTCATTAGGAAGTAGTACTAATATTCACATGTCACTTCAGCAAGATGTATTTGGGAGACAGAATCTCTTTAGAATACCATTAGATACAAATTAACTAATACAATTGTGTTAAAGGGCCATACCAGTGTGTTTCCAAGTTTTTAGTGTCTTTAACGTGTAACAACCATTTTATTAAATCTGGACTCTATTTTTCTAAGTTATTGGGTCTGTCACTGATGGGAACAACAATGAACAACAATCTTTGAAATTGGTCCAGTATTAAGCGCGATTGCTCTAACCGGCAGCCACAGACCGGGCTGCATTGCATGTGCATCCCAATTTGGTCCACTGAGAGTGCTTTTTTGCCACTGAGAGGTTTAGAAGTGTCTGACAACATTAGATGGAAAGGATCCTTTTTAAAATATTAAAATAAGTTGTTTTGTGAAGGTAAATACAAGCTGGACAATTACCTTATAACTTACATTGTAGCTTGTCTGCCGCTGCCAAGTACAGAGATCTTGCTTAAAGGGATACTTCCCCGATTAGCATTAAGCTTTGAATCAGTAGAAATCCAGTATTATTTTCGAATGAACGTGCCCTCATGTCCCCCTGAGATGAAAGATCTCTGTATTGTGGGTCTGGAAAAAACATTTTTTTCCCAGAGCTTGTGAACTACAAGCCAGCTAGTTCTGCATGTTTTCAACCCACCCATATGGGGTTGGACCCAAAGCGAGTCGAAGCGAGTCGAGTGTCAGACGACCTGTCCATCCTGCTTGCAAGTGTCCGATCATTAGACAACAAACTGGACTACATCCAACTTCAACGAAACTCCCAGTGCGAGTTCAGAGACTGCTGTTTTTGTTTTTGTGGAAACATGGCTGACCAACAGTGTACCGGACTCTGCTATCTAGCTACCAGGCCTGCTAGCCTTTCAACCAGATGTTGCTCTGGCGGGTAAGACTAGTGGAGGTAGGCTGTGTTAATACAGACACTGACTGGTGCAGAAATGGTTTCATCAAACTACTGCTAACCGCTACTGGAGTTTGTGACTGTGTGTCAACCATTCTACATTCCACGCAAATTCACAGCTGTGTTTATACTCTGTGTTTACATCACTTCAAGCATTAATGCTACCATTACGTTAGCTGAACTTCACGGTTGTGTGTGCACTAAATGTAGCCTGATATGTCTCTTAGTGGACTCTTTGAGCAGCAAAGCAAGTGCATTCTGGGATTTGGTGTCTTTCATCCACATGAGCCAAAAACACATTTTCTGGCTTTTCTCCCCCTAGAAGGCACCAATTTTGAAAAAAAAAAGTCACATTTCTACTACATATGTGACCCAATTTAAATATATATTCATCTTTCCAACGGTGAAGTATCTCTTTAATATCAGACCAATGTCAACGATGGTTGTTTGAATCAGTCACTTAGGCACAAAAACATAGGAAAATAGGGTCCAAGTTGAAGAGAACAATTTTTACCCTTTAACCACAAATAACCTACATCTAACATTTTCTGCACAAGTTCTGATAAAGTCATGGGCTAATTTGTTAGCAAACATTTATTATTATTATTATTATTATTATTATTATTATTATTATTATTATTATTATTACTATTTAAACTATTTTCACATCCGGCAAACACAGGGCAACATTTGGAGTTGTTTATAAGAGCATTCATGACAGGAGTAAACTTGCAGTCCTGAAAGATGTTAACTATAACTGCAGAGTTATATATAATTCTGTGGGTTCATCACTCCTTTTTACATAACACACAATCCTTCAACACATCATCAAATATATAGATATAGTCTACAAAAATAATGATTGGTGCAGCTTTGTATGTCTTGACGTGAAGAAATTGACAATAAAGCTGACTTTGAGCTTTAAGTTATGTCATCTACCTAGCTGATAGTCTGTTTACTTTTGTCAAAGATACATTATTGTTTCCTGGTATGTCCATTAAAATGTAGACTCAACTGAAAGTGAATTGGATCAAATATGCCAAAGCACTTTACTTTAAAATAATATTCAACAGATCAGATCCTATTGAATATCTGAATTTTCTAAACACACACACACACACACACACAAGAAATACAAAGGGTAAGTGCTGTGTGTGTGTGTGTGTGTGTGTGTGTGTGTGTGTGTGTGTGTGTGTGTGTGTGTGTGTGTGTTAGCTTTACTATACTATGCCAGTCATGTGTCATCCATCAACTATTGAGTTTTTGCCTCTGGTGTTTCATAAGGTGTGCAGCTTCAAGTGTTAGAGCCTTACACAAGCAGATTAATAATTCCATTATCCTTTCACCCTCCATGTTCCATTCATTCATTTTTCTCACTTTTTATCCACGGTTCGTCTTTGCGGCTGCTTCCCTCTCTTTCTCTCCGTTCCATTTGCAAGGTGTGATATTGCTTTAATTGAGCAGAAACATGTGGAGAGATCAGACATATCTCGGGGGATTAGAGGAAAAGCTGGGAGTTTGTGCGACTGGCAGCCTGTGTTTGGAGCACGGGGTCTGCTGGGAATGAATGTAGTTAGTGTGACCCCTGACCCTGCGAGCTGTTGACGTGGAAGCCGGCCAAGAGGGGTCCAACAGAACGCTTTTGTTAATCTCATTCAGGGCTCCCTGTGAACTGTGGGCAGGGGAAAAGCTGGCAGCTCAGACCTGTGGAATGCAGAGCTCTTTATTCCCATGCTTTGGAAACAGAGGTGGGCCCTGGAACTAGCAAGGCTCCTTTAGCAGGACCTCCTCCACTCAACTCAATCGACACTGACAGTTTCCTGGCTTAGGCTTGCCAACTGGCAAGGCAGCGGTGCAGGGGGGACAAATGCGCCCCACCAGAGCTGCAAAGTCCACAGGCAGCAGGACAGAACTTCTAACAGGCCCCTGCAGTAGTGTGCCACTGTTTGGAGTCCAAGTTAAACCCAGTACATTTACTGTAGCTACACTAAGAACCTTTCTGCATCTGCTTTGGAAGAGTTTTTTGTCTCCCAAAATGACCCATGTTCATTTAAAAAATGGCATGTGTGTTTTCTGAGCCTCCACCTCTGGTTAAGGTTTAATCAAGTTAAAGCAAAGTAAAACAACTTGGTTGAGATTAAGGAAAGATCATGGTCATGGATAGAAGCAATCAACATTGACTTCTTAGAAGATTAGAGCAAATAGCAGTCTGATGTGTCAAAGTCACACTCTTTCTTGACTTAACACACTCTAACTTCCATCGCGCCCCATTGGCGTTTCTTATTGACACAAAAAGTATCCTTTAGCTTAATTGTTAGACATGCTTGGTTGGGACTACTGGCGTTACTTTTGGACACTCTGGGTCGGGACCCTTGGCATCACTATTTCACACTCTTAGGACTCGCATCTAGATCTTTGGTGCATATTTAGACGCCCTGGCTCTGTACACTTGGTGTTACTTTTTGAGGCTCTGGGTCGGGACAAACGTTTAACTGACATGTGGCAAGAGAAAAGGACAGTTAAGTTTAGGAAAAGATCACGAATGGGGTTACAAAATGCATGTTTCAGCGACACACAGGTCAAGAACCCAGGTCTCCTGGGAGAAAGTCCTTTGTTTTTTGACCCATCCACCACCCCACCGGACTTCCTTATGTGGAATTTCTGTATTTCATACTACTTTAATACTATGTCATTTTACAGTGCTACAATCGAACTGCTGCTCTGTCCAGTGCATCACGTACAGACACTAAAGGGTGATTCTTGCGTCGGTATCCAACCAAACTTCAGTATTTCAAAAGTTGGGAGTGAGAACAAGTTGGACCTAACCATCCACTATTATCTTTTATCAAAAGGGATGGCTGTGGCTCAGTGCTAGAGCGATTGCATGCCAATCGAAAGGTTGGCAGTTCGATCCTGTCAAACATGTGAAAGTGTCTTTGGGCCATACACTGTACCCCCGAGAATGTGAGAAACTGATGAGCAGGTGGCACCTTGTGTGTGAATGGTGAATGGTTCCTGTGGGAAAGCGCTTTGAGTCGTTGAGAATAGAAAAGCGCTATATAAATACAGTCCATTACACACCCATCAGTCAGCTGTCTTCTATGCAAGTAGTGGTTTAGTGTGTGCTACGGTCACTAATTGACACAAGTAACATGCAACACTACTCAAAACTTCACCTACAGGTAACCCATGATTATTTACAACTTGGTCCGACAAGAGAAAAACAATAAACAGCCATAGATTAGACTATTAGACATGTAATAAACATATCCCTACACACAGATTAGACCATTAGACATATAATAAACAAATCCTTACACATAGATTAGACCATTGAACATGTAATGAACAAATCCCTACACTTATTCTGCAGTTGTAATTATTGATCATGGTTTAAGACAACTTCCAGTTTCAACTTTGACCCTAGTTGCTGTAGTTGTGTGCACTCAGGGTGTTGCATTGAAATGGTAGCTACTATGTCTAATTTAATTAGATCTGATGGCTCGTATTTCTTTGACTTCTTGGTTTCTTTGACTTCTTGGCCTTTATAGCAATGTCACCATAGTCTATATCGACAACATTCCACTTCCAGGATTCTGCCGGATGTCCTTTTTTACGACCGGCTGTCCGTTACCTTCTGCTTTCTTTTTTTTATATACTAAACTCTAGTCTGAGGACTATGGTTAATTGTTCCTCAGATCTCTCTGCAGGGTAAATCCAGACAGTTAGCTAGACTATCTCTCCAATTTGAGTTTGAGTGTACACGTTTCACCAAAACAAGTTTTCATTTTATTTTTTTCAACCTTTTTTAGTCTCATTGAGATATAAAATAAAGAAGAACAAATTAGTTACATATAACAAAAATGTACAATCACAAAACAAACACAAAAGAGGCAAAGACAACTCAAGTGCAATTCAATTAAATAAAAGTGCAATTAACTAAAACATTTGCACATGTGAATGGACTCATGTTCCATGGTTTTAACAACCTTTAAAGTCATTTAAGGAAATTAGACAATGTAGTTTGAGTGTTTTATGTAGGTCATTCCAAGGAGAAGGTGCAGCAAACATGAAAGCATTTTTGAACAACTCTGTCCGGGATTGAGGTACATTCAATGAAATAGTATTCTGGGACTGTAAACCATAAGTACTCTGTTTAAAAGAAAGAAAATCAGATATGTACCATGGGAGCCCGCCTATAATGCCCTTATATATGAAGATATTTCATGGAAGGAAGCCACTGGGGCATATTCACTGTGGAGTCAAGTGTAATGTGATGAGTGAGGGGTCTTCAATTTGCTCCATGATACACATCATCCAACATCTGAAGACACTTTGATGGGGCATTCATATACAGATTACAACAGATAACAGATTACCATAATCAACAATAGAGAGAAATGTGGCATTGACTAGCCTTTTCTGTGAGTTAGAGTAAAACAAGATTTGTTTCTAAAGAAAAAAAACAAGCTTCAATTTCAACTTTTTTACTTGGTTCTATATATGAAGTTCCTTCCCGAGGCCACTTTGCAGCGGCACCATGGCTCCATCCGGCGTTTACTGCCACCCAAGATGATTGTGATTGGTTTAAAGAAATGCCAATAAACAAGAGCATGTTTTTCTCCCATCCAGGAATGCTTTGTGGACTACCCAGACCCTCCTTGGATGCGCTGTGGAGGAAGGTCGGACAGCACCAATTCAACCAATGGCTGGAGCTGCAATTACAAACAAGTTTCTTTTATACATTTTGCGACAGTATACCAATGGCACACTACTTCTACCTTTGCTATTAAGAAAGGACAGTAATTACTCTTACATCGGCAAGAGGTTAGTCAGAAGAAAAAAAAAATTAAATAAAGGTTAGTGAAGAAATGACCAATACTGTCATGTGCTGCTGTCCAAACGTGAAATATAGACATTGCTGAAGACCTGTTGGGACCCTATCAAGGACCCCTGGGAGCTCCCCAACGTCACTATGGAAACCTCTTCTCTAAAGGGTGCAGCTGTGGGGATATGGTGAGGCCCCCTGTTTACACACACACACACACACACACACACACACACACACACACACACACACACAGGGGCTCAGTGGTAGAGCGGTTGCCTGCCAATCGGAAGGTTGGCGGTTCAATCCCTGGCCCTGCAGTCCCATGTCGAAGTGTCCTTGGACAAGACACTGAACCCCGAGTTGCCCCACATTGTACATGTCTTTACATTGTAAATGTGTGTGAGTGTTTATCTGATGAGCAGGTGGCACCTTGTACGGCAGCCTCGGCCACAGTGTACGAATGTGTGTGAATGGTGAATGTATCCTGTATGATGTAAAAGCGCTTTGACTAGTCGTTAAGACTAGAAAAGCGCTATATAAATACAGCACATTTACATTTACATTACACACACACACACAGGGCATTAACCACTCACTGGTTAGGCCAGATCAGTCAAGATTAAATAAGCGTACCCCTTCATTGGCCTGAATGGAAAGCTGTTGGAGACTAAGTGGTAATCCCTGAGGTTGATGGAAGGTTAGGAATGAAACAGCCAAACACCTAAGCACATACAGCGATACTTCTCTCACAATTTGACTTTGAAATGAATTTTAGGAATAGTACAGTAGCGAAAACAGTGCAACTTTGCAGTGCAGCTTTGTCTTTATTATTTTGTGTTTCCAGAATAGCCTGGCTGACAGACAGGAAGTAAGGAAGTCAGGCTTTGAGGAGGAGAACTCCTCTTGCTCCCACAGCGCTGCCAGTCAGCTGAGTCCGCTGCTCAGCAGAGGCGGGGGAAATACCTGCCGCTCCGCACAATAGTGCTGCTGGGATTACAGGCCCCCCTGCTGGTGAGCAGCCCGGCAACGGAGGAGAAGGGACGAAGGGAGGGTGGGAGGGGAGAGTGAATGAAGGGGAGGTGTACACAACATCTACAGCTTCCTAAACTCGACCTGGCTCGACTCACTCGGCTTCATACAGTAACTGTGTTGAGTCATTGTAGTGCTTTATCCACCGCAATGTAAAGATTCATATGGAGTTATGTTGATAATGGAGCCGATATATTGTGAAATAACATAATCAATGATTTGATGATGTTTTTTTAAAGGTTTACCTTTTCCAAAAGTCAATGTCCATTCAATTCAATTAAATTTTATTTAGCGCCAAATCACAACAACAGTTATCTCATTGTGCTTTTCATAAAGAGCAGGTCTAGACCGTGATGTTGTTTACAGAAAGCCAACAATTCCCACCAAGATCAAGCACTAGGCGACAGAGGCAAAAACCTTTTATTTTCTTCACTTCCTTTTCCCATTTATATGTCCGTTTTTATTTTAAGATGGCTGGTTTCCCAAATGTGATTTCATCATGCTGCTTTTCAAACAATGATGTTGTCACCAGTACAAATTGTTCAGACACAAGGTAACAAAGTGGTGATATTTGGGATCCAGACAAGACTCATTAACCACAATTCTACTCTCCCATAAATAAAAATACAAATAAAATACTGGTTCCCCAACCAGCCTCAAAGAAACACACACACACACACACACACACACACACACACACACACACACACACACACACACACACACAGTCTGGTGGCCATGTCCTCCTCCGGTCTGCTGTTTGGAGTGTGTGTGCTAGGCCCAGGCCTGTGATTTACCTGCTGTCCCTGGCTTTAACACACCCCATATGGTGAACAATGGCCAATAAAGAAGGCTCTAAGCGAGACAAGAATTAGCTCAGCTCAGCTCTGTTTATAGCACAGATCCTGACTCTGTTGGCTACTCTGATTGCACTGCACAGGTCTTAGACTGCAAGCAGATCATTTGCTCTTTTAACATTAGATGGTCATATAACAAAAATAAATTCCTAGTTGTTGCTAGGCCTGTAACAATTCCAAATTTTGCTGTACAAATTAATTGCGTCAGAAATAACTGCAATTAATAATATGATTGTCTCTTTCAGTCACATTTGATTTGGTTATATCTCATGTGATCCAGATAATAAAGTAACACAAACACACTGCCTGTGAAGTATAGCATGACACTTATCATATCATAATTCTCATCATCATAAAACATTGTATTTTTTTCTAAAATTAACAATGATAAGTTGCCTGTATAAAATGCAAACTATTGCTGCACAGTCAGATTTTTTATTCGAAAAAAAAAAGAATTGACAATAGTAGCCTACAGTATTGTATAGTTTTCCAGACATAGCTAATGCTAGCAATTACTTTCTGTAAAACAAAGATACCGCAATTATGTTAAAAAGAAATGCAATTATACAATTATGGAATAATTGTAACTGGCCTATGTGTTGCTTCTGAAGTGTAGTTCAGACAATTTATTTAGACTATGTTGCTAAGTAAAGAAAAAATAAGCTTACTTATATCCATGTGGTTCTAAGAGTGTATGTTAGAAAGGACCTCAATGTAACGAGTGCATGTGTGTGTGCTGTTGCTGAGCTGTAGTTGGCAGCGCTCTGTGCCGAGCAGATGGAGTGGAGAGGGATTCTGGCAGCAGCTCTTCATGTGATACGAAGATAGGCTTTCTCTCGTAGCTGCTTCTACTTCTTTTTGTCTACACAAAATGAGTCAGTGTTTAACACATTAAGCGAATCCAGTTATTGTTGCAATAAACTTGTGGAGATGTATAAAGAGTCACGTAAACCAAATCATCAATGCAAAACAGCTCTTCTCACTTCCTCTTTTGGTATGGAGCCGTGTGAATAGTTTTTTGTTTTTAGATATTTTCCTCTGAGAGTTCTGACTTCCCTCCACAATGGAGGTACATGGAATTTCATTTGTGGTACTCAAATAAATAATGACATTTCCGAAATCAACAATGATGGGTCTGCAGAAATAGTATACTTTATACAGAAAAAGTAGTTAGTGAAGTATGTGTTTTGTCAACCTGTTCTCACTCTAATACTGTTGTATACTGGTTCGTATTTATTGCCACTGCTAGGGCCGCTAATTTATGAAATGCTCATATGGGTCGTATTAGACGGTAGGAATAGAAAACCTATATTGTTGTATTGTTTGGAGAACTTGTTGGACAGAGATTCTAACTAATGATTAAAAGCCATCAAATCGTGTACACATGGTAGCCTACATGCCGAAATATGTGTGAGTTATAACTGAAAACTCTGATCAGATGCAGATGCACTGTTAAAGTAAGTCTATGGTTCTCCACTGTGCTGTAGCTCTGGATAAAATCCCCCATGCTATGAGCCAACATTGAGGAATACAGTACTGATGTTCACACTGGCTGCTTGGCTCTCAATAATCTGGGCTTCATAAAGGGGACGAGCACTGAGCGCTGCGGGACATTCACACTAAATAAACTTATATGTTGATACACCACGGCACAGAGGTGCAGAGCTAGTGGGGCGTGTAACTGCACTTGGGCCCGCCCCTTGGGGGGGAGGGTTATGGCCAATGGGGCAGTAAAGATGTCACGACCAACAACCAGGAGGGTTTCTTGCAGAGAGGAAGGATGTTGTTATATAAAATGTAAAAGGGCTCTGATTTCTGCTCCCTGTCCACTTTTAGGTCTTCACAGCGGTCCAATCTGCCTGCAAGAAATCACAGCTAAACCTTTAACCCCAGATGTGTGCCGCAGTCTGCTTTGGAGGTGACTCTGACACCCCCCTGGCTCTGGCCCTTCAGCTAGCCAGCACTGTGTTTCCTTTGTTTAACCCCTGACCTGAGAAAACAAGACATGTCCCAGAGTCCTGAGGAAGAGGAAGTGTTTGGTTACAAATTAAATATATGCGTGTCATGAGCCATAAATCGGCGGGCCTGCTAGCTGCGCTGCTACTGAAACGGCATGTGGTACCAGGGCTCTCACCATAAAGTTTTAAGGCCTTGCTTGAATCTTTGCTTTTCAAAGGGGATGATGGCTGGACCCAAGGCAAGATGGGTCCCAGGTGTAATGAAAGGAAAGAGGAAAACAAAGAAAAGGCAAGTAAGGAAAAAGAGCAAGCAAAAGACAGAAAAAAAGAAAACAGAGTAGAATAGTGGTAGTACACAGAGACGGTGTGCAGTGGATAATATATACATAGTTGGCATGGTTGCAGCATAGAGAAGATGGTAACACTTTATTTGAAGGGGTGTGCATAAGATTGACATGACACCTGTCATGAACATAAAGGAGTCATTTTGAGTATTCATGACTGTTGTCATTAAGTGTCATTGGGTAAATTATGACACTTTTAGTTAGCATTGTCTGAGAAGACTTCGTCATGACAACTTGATATTGACAAAGACAACAATCTCTGTGTTATGATTGACAACTTTACATTAAACAACATTAACAAAAACTTTTCGATGTCTTTGTAATGACAACATTAACCTAGACAACATAACCTGTCATAAATATGTCATAAAAGGCCCAATTATCAAGCTTTAATAAACAATTTAGCTTTATGTGTTAACATCACATTGAACTGTCACTAAGAGGTTGGTTTTTACATTGGCTGTCGTGAGAGCATTATAACTGTGTCATTTTGGACCTGTCATGAAGTTTAATTTCATACCACATGACATAGAATAGCCTACATCAGACAGAAATTGCATGTAATATATCCTGTGCATTCATAACAGCATTGTTGCTTCAGGACTATGGTCAGATCATAAGCAGCAAATGTGCTTCCAACAGTAAAAGAAAATCAAAGAATGAAAACTTCTAGCCAAGCAATGTTGGAATTATGAAAGATAGAATGAAAAGTGGCCACCAAGGCGGCAAATCTTAGACAGTGTATGGAGTCCATGGCAATGACAGGATCAAAGAAAACTAAAAACAATGTCATTCAAAGATAAGTTATCTTGTTAACACAAACACGCTTCAGCTGGAAGCCATCATCAATGTTCACCATTTCTTACTAGGTTACTAGGTTACCTAAATAATAACGCAAGGGGCATGAAACACATTTGACTTATTGTTACCTCTGTGAGGGCCTCCCCGTTTGCTGATTAGCCGTCAGCTCCGCTGGGGAAACGCCTGCTCACGCTGCGGAAAAGCTTGTCCTTATTTGCATTGTATTCCATTCAAGAAAACTGTCCATACCACTAAAAAGCAGCCATCGTTGTCGCGGTAACAACAAGGTCGGCCTGTTGTTACCATAGCAACCACCTGAGGGCCAATTATTGTATAGTTTAAACAGTTTCTGTTTAATCAGAAGAGAATACACATTAAACACACACTAGTACACAAACACAAACTAGTGCTGTTACTCTACATCCACTTTACATACATTTTAATATTATTCATAACAACATATTTTGATCAAACTTGGCTGGACGGGCCAGTAAGAGCTGCCCTGGCCCATTACTGAAAATGTGCCTGTCTTACATACAGCTTCTCTTACATCCAAATGATTTAACTTTACTTGAGGTTATGAATATTATACATGACATCATTTAAGTATTCGATTATGAAATCAAACATCATGGCAGGTCCAAATTGTTTCACTTTAATTTAGGTCAAGGAGAAAAGTTCATGACACAATTATAATGCTCTCACGACAGCCAATGTAAAAACAAACCTCATAGTGACAGTTCAATGTAATGTTAACACATAAAGCTAAATTGTTTTTTAAAGCTTGATAATTGGGCCTGTCATGACATATTTATGACAGGTTATGTTGTCTAGGTTAATGTCAAGTTGTCATTACAGAGACACTGACAGGTTGAAAAGTCTTGCTTAATATGAAGTTTTCATAACACAGATTGTTGTCTCCGTTAATGTCAAGTTGTCATGACAAAGACTTCTCGGATAACGCTAACTTTGCATTAAAAGTGTCATAATTTACCGAACGCCACTTGACAACAGTCATAAACACTCAAAATGACTCATTCATGTTCATGACAGATGTCATGTCATAATAATGACAGTGTCATGTCAGTCTGATGAACACCCCTTCAAAAAAAGTGTTACATAGAAGATGGACTAAAAAGAAGACAGAATTGGGTGTGCAGGGAATTTTGAGGATGGTTTGGATTATTTACCAGAAACAAATAAATTAAAAAGAAAGTGAGTTGGAGATTTAAAAACAAAACTAGCCAAAAAACAGAAACAAACCATTATCTAGGTTTTCTCTCTTGAAAGACATGACAGTAGATAGATTGTATTTCTATTGTATTTTACAAATGTTTTAGATCCACTATGAACTCATTTTAATGTACTGTTGATGAGGTTATTAAAGTTAGTGGCTGTGGGACCGAGTGGCTTAAATATTCTTAAATATTTTCTTTGAGATGCAAGTTAATATATCTAGAGGAAATTCCAGAGCACCGCTGGGGCTGACAAAGGCTGGTCTGTGGTCCAAAATGGTGTCCAGTAGGTCAAACCACTTTGGATTCAGTTTTCTCTGCTGCATGCACTACTATGACCTTTATTTGCCAGGCTTTGTTTATCTCTTTGCTGTTCAGATATTTGTTATATCACAATTTTTACTACTTGTGTTTGTTGTAGTCTTCTTTGGTGTGATAATTTGTAACATCTGTTTGAGCAGTTATGAGTCACAGCACTGGACGTAACACTTTTATTACCTGGAACATGGATTTTGTATCACTTCCTGAGCAAGAATGACATTTAGTTCTCAACAAGTTCTCCAAACAATGTAGCCTCGAACAATGCACATAAGCTTGTTTCACATCTGATGCCCCTATCAACAGGACAATATAACTTTTTTTGTGATCACATTTTTTTATATTCAGAAATTAACAGATACAAACAATTACAAACAATACACATGTCCCAGAGCCAAAAAACAGAGAGGAAAGCTGGAAGGGAGGGACACAAAACAACACATGCATAAACAGACAAACACACAGACAGACACAAGACAAGGGACCAATCACATGAGCAGGTTAAGGTAAAGGCTGGAGCACGAGGCTACAGCCCGGACCTCAAAGAGTCCAGGGTCTTTGCTGGTGCTCCATGGATGTGCGCCGTGGAGAGCTCCATGTACACAACATCCAAAAAGGAAACGGCCCAGGTAGACATGTCATGAGGTAGCTGCAATCATTCTCTTAGCAGCTATAAGTCCAGCAAACACAGCACGTTTTTGAGTTTTAAAGAGCTGGAAGAATACACACTGGTCAATCAGAATCAAAACATATACAGTAACGGGTACAGTAACATTAATCAAGGCAGAAATTTTGCATGCATTACCGTTCCACAACTGACCAACAGGAAAACACTCCCAGAGCATATGAAGCTATATACCTTGAGCTTTAATTGGTCAAAAAGGGTGCATAAAGGGCTGTTGATTATTTTCATGTGGTGCATTTTCATGAGGGTGAGATATGTCCTATGAATGACATAGTATATCTGCTGATGGTCTAGATTGCAAGATACATCTGGAATGTTAGACCATACATTGTTCCTGTCAAAATCGACACTCAGTCCTGGGCAATCTTGTACCCAGATCCTCTCAATAAAAAGGGCAGTACGGCAAGATATCACTAAGACCTGATAAAGCCTGGATACCATACCTCAGTTTTTAGAAATAACTTCCTCTGCAACAGAACACAGTATGCCTTGAGTGCCGCCTAAAGGTAGAAGAAAAAAGAGGAACGTGGTAGATTGAATACATGTTGTAAGTCAGAAATGGTAACAAGCCAACCTCACCAAAAATGTCTTTTAGACAATGAACTCCCCTTTGCTCCCATTGTGGAGCTGTTATTGGCCTCCCACCAATCAGGAGTGCTGTATTATTGAATAATGGGGAAGCCAGTGGGGGTGCCAGTTACAAGATATCTGGCAGTATGTGTAAGCTAATCTCCAAGATGTGATAAGATGAGAGGTCATGGGGCCAAAGCATAGCTGGCACTGTTTGTTAGAAACACTGGCAAAAAGAACGTCATGAAGTGACCAGGGCTCTGTCATAGCACTTTCTAAGGTACGCCAACAAACAGATGTGACTATGGTTGAGTAGTGGGCAGAATCATTTAAATGATAGTAGTAGTGAGAAGTCACAGTGAGATTTATCCAAAGTAACCTCACAGATTATTTATTTATTTCGACAGGATCAGTTCTAATATTACCATCTGAAGATTTGATAGCGGGAATATCTGCAAAATAATCACTGGACCTAATCGCATAGCGAGAAGGTGACTCGGTCCAGCACTCTGAAAGCAATAGCGCTGTGTTGCTCTGTGAATTGGAAATTCAGACTTCTGTTTCATAATGTTGTTTATTTCTTTCTCGACTAATGATCATTCTAAAGCTACCCGGTCAGTAGAATTTGTTTATAACAGTGAGTCCAATCTGGTGAATTCTGCTTCTAGGTTTTGCAGCTTCAGCTTTGCACGTATTAGAGCAGAATAGTATGGTGTTGCTCCTCATAAACCCTTTTATTGCATCCCTCAATATCCTGGGGTCTTCTACAGAGCCAATATTAATTTCTGTAAATATCTGGAATTCTGCAATAAACCAAGTGATGAAGGATTCATTTTTCAGTGAAGAAGTAATTAAACACCATCTAGCAGCAAGTTGAGACAGACGGTCTACGGTGGTGGTGCAAAGGACCCTTTTATGGTCAGACAATGCCATGACGATGCATTAGGAAAATCTATTCTTGAAAAAGATATCTACCTGAGCAAAAAGGAATAATGCTTACATGTGGGATTAACTGCACGGCAAATATCTATAAGACCCAAGCTGCTGGCCCATGATTGTGGCTTGCGCTTGAACGCCAGTGACCTTTGAGTTTGACCGATCAATATTTGGGTCCCACACAGCATTGAACGCAACAAACAAAACACAACAAAAGAATAGTCCGTTAACTCCATCATTTGATTGGTGAGAGTACCATAAATCTGGTTGTGTGTACGTAGCCATAGTTTAAGGTAAACAACAACTCACATATCATCATATATCACAAAAACACCTGTTCTACCTGTTGAATCGGGACTAAGGTTAAAGTCTAAAATGTACTGTGTACTCAACAATCCCTCGCCCCACAGTTTGAGAGTGTTTAGGTTTCCTGTCTTTTTTGACAGACAGCCATCGGCTCCCATGTAATCCCAAGGCTTTAGGCTGAGCAAAGTGTTGACAGCTAGACAACACAGCCTGCACCAAGCTCTAAAGAACGTGCTAAATGATACACATGCACACATTCGCTGGATGTAACTCAATCTCAGAATCCACTTTTCACATATTACTTCAATACAAGAGTTCAGTCATATTTTAGTAAATGAATAAGCAGTTTCCTTGCCATGTAGAATGAATGATCAGTGTGTTATGCTTAAGGTTAACATCTGATGGACTACTGATGGACAGTAGTGAGAGTAGCTGTGGATATCAATGCTCAAGCTCCTATTTTTTACTTTTTTGAAAAAGTGGAATGTGTCATATCCAACCAGAGCTTCTGGAACATCAAGAATTTCACATTGCAAACACTTCTCTAAATGCCAGTGCAGCATTGGTTTAGACCAGCGTGTGTGCATGTGTTGTCTCCTGTTGAGTGACACGGGTCAGGTGTGGGTTGTCCGGGCTGTAATGTGTTTGTGTGATGTAGGAGAGGCTGAGGAAAACAAGGTCATTCCTGTGTTGATATGGCAGTCTCAATCTCCCCTCTGGGACCTGCAGGCAGTGGAGCAGTGATACATACGGGCTTGGATTACTCAGTAATGAACTCTACCCACAAGAATTACACCAACTGCTCAGTTGCATTTCTGCAGCGGATTGATGCTACAATGACTGTTGCATTTTGCAGAACAGCTAAAAATTTGATAGAATATTATACTTCCTAACCCTAACCCATTGCAGCCCTAATAGAGGCACGACTCAGTTAAACGACAAACACTGTCTGGAATCAGTGCAATCTTGGTTCTTGTACCAAAACAAAACCTGGAAAGCAACCAGAAGCTGTCATGTAGTGTAGTCACCAAAACAAGGTGAACTTGAGCTAACTTGAGACAAAGTTGTTAATGTAGCAGCATGTCTCCTTTGGCTGGCACATAAGTGATGTCATTGCTTACCAATGTCAGTTAGAAATATCAAACATGTATGAAAACAATCTTGTGAATGGAATTGAGGAATTAATATTATAGTCTTTACATATCACTAGGGGCAGACTGGGATAAAATGATCGGCCCACCACAATCAATCCCACAAATGTAATATATATATTATTTTTTATTATATTAGTGCGTAGGTTTTTTAAGGGTCTTTTTCCTAAAAATCTTGAGTGTCAAACATTTCATTTTCTGCATGCTGAAGAATTTTTCTGCACCAATTTCTTTTTTTGCATCAATGTATGGAAATAGTGGAAATAGCAATAGCATTATGTATATAATGTTTATTTATATATAGGCCCACAATTGAGTAAAATTAATAATCATGTTGGCACTCCTTAATGCACATGCTTTTTAATTAAGCCGCATCACACTCGATCCAGTGACTCGACACAAACCGATCCAGTGAGTGCTGAAGGTCACAGGCCGATGATGCCATCGGGACCACATCATCCGCAAAAAGCAGCAATGAGATCCCCAGCCCACCGAACTGCAACGCCTCCCAACCCTACACCTCGATATCATGTTCATAATTACTACAAACAGGATTGGTGACAAAGTGCAACTCTGGCGGAGGCCAACCCTCATCTGGAACAAGTCTGACTTCCTCTTGAGAACCAGGACACAGCTCTCGCTTTGGACATACAGAGATTGGATTGCCCTGAGAAGGGACCCCTCACCCCATACTCCCGCAGCACCTCCCACAGCATCTCCCGGTCAAACGCCTTCTCCAGATCCACAAAACACATGTAGTTGGGCATACTCCCAGGCTCCCACCAGGATCCTTGTGAGAGTGAAGATCTGATCCATTGTTCCACGACCAGGACGGAATCCTCATTGTTCTAGAGGTTCAACTATTGGCCGAACCCTCCTTTCCAGCACCTTGGAGTAGACTTTACCAGGGAGGCTGAGAAGTGTGATACCTCTCTAATAGGCACACAACCTCTGGTCCCCCTGTTGGAAGATGAACCACCACACAGGTCTGCCACTCCCTAGGCACCGTCCCAGATCTCCAAGCAATGTTGAAGAAGCATGTCAAGCAAGACAGCCCCTCCACACCCAAAGCTTTCAGCATTTCTGGACGGATCTCATCAATCCCTGGGGCTTTGCCACTGTGGAGTTATTTGACTACCTCAGCAACTTCCACCAGGGAAATTGAGGACAATCCCCCATCATCCTCCAGCTCTGCCTCTAACATAGAGCTGGATTTAGGAGTTCCTCAGAGTACTCCTTCCACCACCCTATTACCTCCTCAGTTTAGGTCAACAGCATCCCATCCTTACTGTACACAGCTTGGATAGTTCCCCACTTCCTCGTCCTAAGGTGGCAAACTCTTTTCCAAAATCACCTTGGTGTTATTTTAGATGTGCAACAGAAAACTCACATGATGCAGAGATCTGAGGAGCGGTTAACCATAGTCCTCATAAATCCACCGGAGTTTAGAAGGGCAACGCAAAAAAGAGGAAGGTAACGGATATGTGAAATCAATCGTTGTCGATATAGGTTAGCAGTGAAGTGACCTCACATTGTTCACTTCCGACAGTTTCTTTCACTATTGAAATCAACAGGCAAGGAAAGATTATTCTGTACAGGCTAAATCTAAATGTGTTGTCGAGCTCATTGTCTTCTTGTCATTTAAAACTTATAATCCCCATCCTTGTGCCGCATTGTTTACAGTGCTTTCCCTTATTTTTCCATGGAGCACATCTATCAAGAATATCATGCTTCACAGCGTTTTTCCTTTTGAATATGTGGCAGATGAAAGTAAAAACAGGATTACAGTCTAATCCCCCTCAATTGTTTGTGTCTTTTGGCCACTGGGAGAACTCTGATGTGGTCCTGCCCTGCTGGAGAGGGAGACAGAGAGAGGTGGTGGTGGGAGGGGGGTGGGTAGGGGGACGGAAGAGAAAGAGACTTTCCTCAGTACCGTCCAGTAATGAGAGCCAGTAATAAAGTGGATGTATTCATGGACAACTGAAGCCAGCAATTAAGGAAAGAGGTAGCTAGCTTCAGACGGCCACTTTGGATCTTTTAAATGTAAATACAGCCGCTTCTCTCAAAGTGCTCGGTGAGATATTCCAAATGAAATCCCCTCTCACTAATGAGGGAGCTGTGATATTTCTACACCAAGCCCCTATCTGCAGCGCTACCACGGTAGGCAGCCCAGGCTCTTGTTGAAATGTTTTAATCAGACTGAGGGAACAGGGATTATGATACAACAGAGTTGGTGGAGACTAGTCTGTTTCCCATATCAGCACAGTACTGTTTGATCTGCCCTGAAATCTACACTGCTGTGACTGTCTTAATTAGCTAAGTGGATGTAGACAACATATCCTACATAGTAAATTGCAGGGGTTGACATGTCGCTGAGTAATGTTCTGTGTTCCACTTAATAAAGGACAACACTGTTGCTACATCCATAGAGGAGATAATACAACAAAGAAACTGCTCATATAGATCCTGTCAGGAGACATATTATAGTCATTTTAAAAGCAAAGCTCTGCTATTTGGTAACATTTGGTGTTTGCAAGAGCTCTCGTCGCCAGTAAATTTCTGTTGCCTTGATCAGCTGGTGAAGCTTGTCACAGACGCGCTGCATTGTGCCATTGTTTCATCCCATCTGCCTGGGTTTGATGTCTCCTTCCCCATCCTCAGCATCCTCACCCACTCCTTCAGCGGCGGGTTAGGTCACTACACACTGGTTTGTGATGTGGGAGTCACAGAGCCGCCGTCATCTCGCTGCCCAGTAACAAACAACAGCTTGACTCGCAATATTGTCGTCATGTTTGTTTGTTAAGAGGGAGAGAGACTCGCTTGGCAGCGAACCAATTCAAATGAGCTGTTTAAGATATGCGAGTGCATTATGAATAGGAATGAAGGTGGTTATATGTTACAGGGAGCCTCACGGCGTAGACACGGGCCATTTTCTCCCTTTCCAGTCAGTGGAGGGTTTCTCAGTGGCCTGGAGTGGAAGTGGCAATTAGCCTTTATTTGCATTGCCACAGAAATTCATCCAATTACCCCCATTTACGCTGTTAGTTTTGACATGCATTGGCTAAGTGGATAATAACATCTATTCTCTGTGGTCAGGACAATGATACATTTATGGCCTGTAGCCCCCTAGAGATCTTCTGTTGTTGCAGAGCATTTAAGAAAGACATTTTCATGCTATATTGGTATGATAATCGGTAACATATTCTGAAATACATTTTTTACGGAGCTTTCAACCATATACAACGGAGTTCTTCAGCTAATGGAATGGGCTAAGGTCAGAACATCACTTTTGTGGGTAGATGGTAACATCTGTCACTGTTCAAAAATGCTCTTGGACATCAGGTGGGGATTTCCTCCTTGTTCTGTTATCCTAAGTATGGGCTATATAGCCTACCAACGTATAAAACTTGGATCACTCATCCATTTGCTGAGGAGGGTTGTAAGAGGCGGTATTCAATGTCATGTCATGTCAAAGTTGTTCCAAAGTTTTCTATGAGAGCGAATGATTATAAAAGCAGCATTATTATCACATGAGGGCAGCGGTACATGCTGTAAACATGGCATTATTCGTGAGGAACTTTTACAAAGATTCACACTAAAGGCCAGGCAATGGAACACACTTGTATTTTAGTCTGACATGCTTGTTTCATCCATAGACATTAAACAGTCTTGTTCATGAAATTATTATCACTTTTGCAATGTAACTTAAGATCAGCTCCGATTCATACAGAGGCAGATCTTGATCTTGCACTAATTCAAGCTTTTAATCCTCTGAAAAGGCTCATCTCCACCTGGCTAAGGGAAGTAAGTTCCTTAATCCCTGTCTCTCCCTCTGACGCTGGGTTTTGGTTTACTTCAGTTCTGAAGTGATGCAAGCTGAGTGCGTGTGAGTGCAACAGTGAGTTGGTGTCCCAGAGGACTGTGCCGAGGCGGAGGCAGTGTTTGCGCTCTGTGCAGCCGGTGGCATTAGGTAACGGAGGCAGAACATATGCAGCCTGCTCCTGAGCCTCCAGAGAGTTACACCCCGGTGGCTTCACTCTGATGCTGATGCCATAGATACTGCAACCGCCAACACTGTCTGCGCTGCCAGCTCAGTCAGCTCTGTCACATGGAGCTGACATTGCAGGTGCTATCCTAACTAACTGCCTTCTAACATTTGCCAAATCATTTAGATAATTCTGGGAGCTCACTAACTCTGAAAAGGTTAGCTTTTACACTGTGATTGCATACATATTCACTTAAAGGAGTAGTGTGAAGTTACTGCTACTTATAGCTATAGTGCGTAGTTTCTGTCTCCCCCATGAGGAATTCCAAGTAATGACAACAAAACTGTTGGCGCATCCACATTGTAAGAGTCTTCCATGATTCCCACAATAATTCCCCCTCCACACAGTTGCTAGTAGCCAAGGAGGACATGTAGAATTTAAAAAACATGATGAACTCTTCAGAAGAAGAAATTATCTTCACTCGAGTTTCTGTGCGGGAAAGTCACCGGATGACACAATCTCCTAAACATAGCCATACGGAGAAATACAGTGAAAGTTTTGTGGAACTGATAATTATCTTTGTATCAACTCATTTGGCAATGGCTTGAATTTAACGGAGGTTCATTAATATAAAAAGTTACCATCTAAAGCTTTAAGGGACTTATGTGAGAAACCTGATATGATTATTTCAAGTAAACAGACCTTTAAGGTAATTCCACTTTTCCTAAATACAAGTTGAAATTTCATATTGTCTTTTTTCTCTGGTCCGTCTTGGACTAATGTGGCATATTCCACTTTGGTGTCAGTGTTGACTAAAGAGTCTTTGAGGTTGACTGTGGCCAGGTTGTTGACTCCTGCCAGGAGTCTACAACTGCTGGCATTAACATAGCCAGCAGACGGAAGCAGTTGTTGACTCCCGGCAGGTCAGCAGTGGTTTCAGCCGGGCTCTATCAGGTCAAGAGGCCGAGTGAACATCACGCCTCCCTCCCCCCTTCCCTTTCCAAAGGCCAGCTCCTGCTCCTCTGGGCTTTTGTTGCATGATGGGATATATTCAGCTGCTTGGTTCGGCTGGTTTGGAGGAATGCTGGGGGTGTGCCCCCACCCATCAGTTGGTCATTGGAGCGAGGAGGGATATCAAAGCTCTGTCGAGGAGGGGGGCGGAAAGGGGGCAGGAGGAGGCTGAGAGGGTCATGTCTCATTGGGCAGAGCGGGGGGGGCACTGAGCCTGTCACATGGCTGATGGCTGATTTACCACTTCACTGGAGAGGTGAGGCCTCATAGGCCACCTCTCCCTGTCCACCACACACACACACACACACACGCGCACACACACACACACACACACACACACACACACACACACACACATACTTGACAAATAGCCCTTACTGCTCAGCATCTCTACAGTGTTTTTTTAACTACTTTGAACATCAATGTGCTTTCTCTACAGTCCAGCCGTCTCTTTAGCCAAGCTTCAGCTGAAGCACCTGTATTGATTCCTGCCTCAGCCAATTCAGCTGCAGCCTTTCATGGGCTCCTCTAACTGACTGTCTTTCTCCATGTTTCTCTAACATTTTCATTTTCCCCCCCCCAGCCTTTTTTGTCATCTGCACCCATTTTCTGCACTCACCAGAGACTCTCACCACTCACACCCTCCCCAGCTCTGCTCTCACACTCTTCACATTTTGTCCATTTTAGTTCTACTGTGATGGAAAATCAATGTCATTCACTTTGTTGATGTTATGTGTTGTCAGACATCTCCACATATGAAAGACACCTGGCTAGAACGTTCTTTCTGGCTTTTAAGAACCTCTCACCCATCAATAAATAAACCACATCTTGTAAACATGTACAGTTTCACATAGTCCAAGGAAAGGCATAATAATCCCCTTTTTGTCTTTTTAGTACATAATATTGCCACAGGCCTTTCGTGCATTAAACACACCCCATGTATTCTCTTTTAAACCGCTAATGTGTATTGATCTGTGTTCTTTGATGCTTACTGAGTATAACATAATGTGTCCTGTATTCTAACAATAGAATCTGCTCTCCTTAGCTATTAATTAAAACACACACGGATGCCTGCTACCCTCACAAAAGCAATTTGAGAACTCATTTGCATACTGAGGGCAAAAATTGACATAAAGTTGGCAATCAGTTTGCCTGTTTACTGTTGTTGGAGCAAACAACTTAGTTTCCCCAGTACTAGTCTATATGCACCACTTTCCACTTCTGGGATTGTGCTGCCGGAAATTCCGCCAGATGACCTTCATTGTTATTTTTATGTCATTGATGTTTGTAAAATGTAGTGTAACCAATGTATTCTAGACCGATGTCTCTGTGTGCTGACTTGCTCCTGCATTACAGTTAGGACTGACTCATTAAGGTCCAGACTGTTCTCTTGGTGCTAAGAGTCTACAATGTACCAATGATTCCTGACCTGCACTGGACTGGTGGCTGCCTACTGCGTTATGAATGGCTCATGCCCATCCTACATCCAGGACATGTTCAAACACTACTGCCAATAGGCTTGCTACTCCCTCACTAAGAGGGGAGCTCGGTAAATCACTCTACAAAATGACAAATGTTTGTATTTCTGGCTCCACAATGGTGAAATGGTGAAAAACACTCCCCATTGACATCAGGACAGCAGTAACTCCAGAAAACTTCCATCACAGACTGAAAACTCATCTGCCCATGAATCTATAGCTGTTATTGCCTCTGACTGTAGCACTTTAAGAAGTTCAGCATTTTCAATGAAGTTGACGTATTTGCATGATTCTTGTCATTTTAAGGTTGTACCTACATGGTTGAATGCATGTATTGTTAATCGCTATGAAGTGTCGGTTAAAGAAATGCAAAAGAAAGAAATGCAAAGAAATCGAAGGAGTTAAACCCCTGAATGATTGACTCGTGTTATCCAGTAACTCTGTCAAACGATGATGTGCTCAGTTAGTGACCACTAAAAAAAACAAGAACATTACTTTATTTTTTTTTTTTCAATTTTATAACATTTGGGGAAAAAAAACGTTGACATAAACCAGCCTGTGATTCACTCAACATTGTCTGATCATAACTATTAGTCAAAAATTAGGTATAATATCATTTAAATTAGGTTTATTGACCATAAATGTAAAAAAAGCGTCGGAAAAATGGAATGGAATGGAATGGAATGGGCTTTGGCTTTAATGGTATAGTCTTTAACAAAGTTGCTTACCTTACTTTAGCCACATTTTGTGCACTCCTTCCCTTTATTTGATCATGTAGGATTTCATACGGTATTTGACATTTAAACATCACCAGAAAAATAACAGAGTGAAATGGATTGGAAGCATAACCGTGCTTTGCCTATGCTCATGATGCCCAGCTCTACAGTCGACCTATAAGACAGCTCTCTCCTACTGCTGTAACTACAGTACTGCACATACCTCTTGATCCATCCTCTACCATGCTGCATATGTTTTGAGTTTGGCATCTGAGTCTGGGCTGTCTAAGAAAAAGACAAGACCATTCAAAGATAAGAGAACACTCCTCTTTCTCTCTGTCAACATGTAAGTCTTAAGTGAAGCTGAGTGCTAGCTGGGATTCCTGTCTGGTATCCTGTCTGACATGAAAGGCTGCTCGCTGGGACTGAGGATGGAGCTCAGAGAGAAGTATTCCCGCCGGACCCTCCGGCAGATGGAACAAGAACACCTTGAAGGATGGGAGTGTCGCCGAGCCCGAGTGCTCACTTTCTCCCCCGCAGATGAAACGTAACGCGGGGCTGTCTCAAATCTCCGGCAATCTGCGGATGTGAGCGACGTGGAGAGAGCACCTGGCTCTTCAAGGGAAGCAGCCGTTTGAGATGTGACAGAACGCATTGTCAGATAGAATCACTGTAATGGAGAGATAATCCCACAGTCATCACTCAGAAAGGCATGTCTGCAGGGCATCTTGGAGGAATAACCAGATATGCTTTGCAACATTTAGATGGTAAATGTCACTGAAGCCGCTGTATGTATCACAGGCTAAAATCAAAACTGAGTGATACTGAGAGGAATTTGGATAAGGAAAACTGGCACTTTGAATTTGGGTTGATGTAATGAGAGATTCAGAAGTTCTAAATGTAGATCAATAAGCAGCGTTCTGCTGATTCTAGTGGCTGGTGAATAGTCCCTGAGTAGAACATGATTGGTCCTTGTAGGCTTGTCAGATGACAGAGACAAGGCAGACATGAGAGTCTGCAACCACCACTGTGTATGCAGAGATGGGCCTTTCGTCTCTTGTCACTCAAAGGCCCTTGGAGGAGTTTTGCTGCTCAGCCACCTTCCTTGACCTGTCACTCAGTCCTCTGACAGCTGTTAGGCCGCCCTCCCCATCTTTCCCCCCCTTTTTTTCACTCCTTCACCTTCCCAGTCCCTCCCAGTCTTCCTTCTCGATCCCAGCATGCTGATCTGTGGGGTCTCATTTTCATCTGTCAGGCGGCCCCCATCAGTGTGACAGCTCCCTGTCCGCCTGTCTCATTAGAAACAGGCAGTTTGGTCTGGAAAGCAGCAGGAGAGGCGATTGGCGTTCAGCTCTCCCCAACCGGAGAACTGTGAGATCGGCTCTGCTAACACCAGTCAACCAGATCATCATCTGGCTTGATCTAACATCCACACATACACTGATCTGTACACGCAGACTCCAGCTGATACATGTACGCACACACACAGACATGCAATCATTTTCTCCATTTTCCCAGGTTCAGGGCCCTTTCATTTGTATGGCATGCATGTTTGTGGAAATCCAACAGTACTACAAAGCTGAATCATTGACTAGCATCGATAAAAGCAAAGCTGTTTCTACTTTGCAAATATTGCTTCCTATCAATTTTCATCTTTCTCATTCATGTGTGTTTTTACGCTGCTGCATGTGCCTAGTTTGCTCATACAGTATTTCTCATTTGTCATGGTCACATTAGTGTGGATCGGTGGCAGTACATTTCCGGGATGGCTCTCTGTGTGTTTGAGATAACAAGCTACACGCTAAAAGTTGCAAGTTTAAAAGAAAATTTGGATCGTGCAACAAGGCAGGCCGGCTTGGTTCTTTCGGGGAAATATTGTAAAGATTTACTCTCTAACCGGGATATTTTTGGGACCTGCTATGGACGAAGTACACACGGCGACACACCGGAAACAGCAAATTACGTTTAAGCATGTATTCAGCTAATTTAAATAGCTCATGTTACTGTGTTGTGTGAAAAGTTAACGTAATTTTGCATTGTATGTGGCGTTTTCTTTTGCAGGGTGCAAATGTTCCACCAAAACAAGTTCCTTTCCGGGTCTATTTCGCAGAGCCACCGTTGCAGCGTCCGGAGCTAGAGCCACACGAAACGATTGTGATTGGTTTAAAGAAATGCAAACAACCCATAGCACTTTATTTCTCCTATCCCAGAATGCATGTGTTTTTTAGCCAGACCTTACTCCACAGGGCTTTTGACATAGTTCTGGCAAGGCGGGACTATTGTCACATTTAAGAATGGCTTTTGAGTTACGTGTTACATTCAATTCAATTCAATTTTATTTATAGTATCAATTCATAACAAGAGATATCTCAAGACACTTTACAGACAGAGTAGGTCTAGACCACACTCCATAATTTACAAGGACCCAACAGTTCTAGTAGTTCCCTCCAGAGCAAGCAACAGTGCAACATGAAAAAGTTTCCTACCTATCAGCATGTTTTGTATCTGTCAATTTGAATGTGTTTGTGATTTAGGGAATCTACTTTGTTCCTCTAAAGTGTTTCAGTAGCAGAGTATCTTCACCAAACAGGTCTGTATGATTGTTTCCCACTCATCTTCTCTCAGGGGACGTCTCTTGGGAAACAAAGGTGTTTACTTTTTAAACCTTCATATCAAATGGCCTTGAAGGACAAAAAGAAAATCTTTCTAAAAAACTGAAAACATCAGACAGCTATGATTCCCACTCCTTTATTGTTTGTCCTTGAGTGTTAATTGTGCAATGTAGAGAGACATCCATTAGGCAGGCTTGCGTTTGAAGTTTTTTGATGCGAGACCTAGATGTGAGTCGGTGAATAGTTAAATTCTAATTGCGTGAGGAATTTGTATCGTTATAATTTGGGGAGGCTTTGTATTCCTCCCTTTTAATGAATGTAACATGGCTATCTAGGATAGGAAGGAGCAGAGATTTTGTGAGTTTATAATGAACTGTGAAAGGCTTTTGAATATGTATGAGGATGCGAGACCCTAGGCAAGATGTACACAAGCTCCCCTGATGGGTATGAAGTTGATCATATCATTTCCTTCCAAAGAGCGAGCCTCATTTGGTACAGAGTTTAATCCGGGGCTCATTGTAACGTGGCACCGCTTTGTAAGAAGTGGAGCACAACGAAGAGTTGTGGCATGTTTGGAGGAATTCTGTGCATTAGATTTCTACTATTGCTGCCTAAAATCAAGATTTGACTCCCAGTCATGTCATCAATAAAGAAAGAGGCATTCAAAAGGTAACTGTTAAACTGGACTGTATGGGGATGTGATTCCACAGTCCACTTTTACCATCACTGTTTTAATTGTTTTTCTTTCTCTCTGATGTCCAGGTTTATAGCAAATATATTCAACAGGGGGTTACAGTTGTTGCGGGGGGAGGGGAACACCTAATTACTGTTCAATGGTTTTAAATAACACAATTAAAATAAGTCTAAAAAATATACAAAACCAAGGATCCAACATATTATTTAGACAACATTGATGGTAGGCTTACTTGTCTATAGGTAAGGTAGCCATAAAATAGTCAACCGATAAATACAGATTATTAAAACAGAACATTAAAACAAGGTGTATAAATATGCCAACAGTTTGTTAAAGTATAGCTTAGTATTGTATGCACCATACACCGTTTGTTTAGAGGCTTTAGGCCACCCTACATGTTATTGTAGACTCAGTTTAATATACAAAATATATACAGTAGCAGGCTTGTCTCTTTTTTAGCTAATGGGTGCGTGGCGCAAAAACAAGTGAAGATCATTATAGTTTATAGTATCATCTGAACAGGGATTATCTGGACGTACCTGTATATGAAAATATTTGAAGAAAAAGAAATTCTCATGATAGCTTTTGAAAATCTTGGATGTACTAAAGGAGGCCAATGTGCCCCACAGAGGAGCACATGCAAAAAAACTTGTGGAGTAACTTGTGGTGTGGGCAGTTATTGTGAAGGGCCGTGGCGTGCCGTGTGTTTTACACCTGGGCCTTCAGTACTATGCTACAGCAATTAAACCGCCTTTAATCTCACCATGACAATAGGACATAACCATATGGCATAGAGTGATTTAACACAAGGCTCAACACATAGAGTTTCAATATACTATTGCAGAGACATGAATACACAGTGACTGAATCCATCACAGTGTGACATGATACGGAATCTCATATAATGCTAGTCCAAATCATAGGTCCAAATGAATAACCAAAGAAACAAAACAACCTGTCATTTCTACTTATTTGATTATCGCAAAGCAATAAGAAATTCTGTTAAACAAAAATAACACATTTAGGATTCATCAGGCTTCCCTGCAAACTCCAGCCAAGCTGCTGGGGTAAACACACGTGCCACCACGCAGACAGAAAAGCTGAATCTGGTCATCATTTACACCAACTGATAATCTTAAGCAAGCATCCATAGCTAGTAAAGTCATTTTACTTAAATCAGCCCATCATTTGCATATGAAGGCCATCCTCCTTTCTTTAAATAACTTTACATCTAAAAAGCTGAACGAATTTGAACTTATGTAACTGTTATGGTAGTCTAGATACACAATGTTGACAATTATTTTTAGGCGTGTGTGCATGCCAGATTTGTGTATGTGGGTGTGAGCACACTTCGTAGTACCTCACTTGATCCCGGTCCCTCTTTATCTGCCTTAAAACGCAACAATGACCTGACGTGGCGGCGGCCGCTGAGCTCTCTAAGTGATGACCCTTCAACCTCGAACATTTCAATTTTAACCTGTGACGGCTCCCAGGAGAATAATTTGAATGTTAAGTGTGCCCTCCAATCCCAGCACCGTATGAAAATGTAATCAGAGCGCTATCATCTCCACGGCAGAGAGAGGGCTCGCTTGACTCTATGCAGCAGGCGTTGGCGCTGGCCTCATTTCCCATGCCAGCAGGTGTCCTCTCTGGATATAATAGGCTTTACATATGTAATTAACACATGGCACTGCTGCCTGTGCTGGCCATAGCCTTAGCCCCGCTCCTGTCACCATGACTTTTCTTTCTCTTTCCTTTTCTCGTTTTATTTTTACATCCTTTCCCCTTCCTCTTTATTAAAAAAAACATAATGGCTTCTGAGCCAACTCACGCTGTGGTGAAAGTGGGTGCAGAAGACAAAGACAACACCTTGACGAAGAAGCCAAGCATTTGGTAATGTTGGGATGGAGCGGTGGTGTACAGGAAGGTTCCGCGGTGTGGAAGGACACGGATGGAGTTAACAGCTTGCTGTGTGGGCCGGCTAATGCCTTAAAACCCCCCTCTCATGAAACCTGTAATTACCAGGGCTCCGTTAATCAAGAATGAAACAGAGGAGAAGCAGTGGGCTAATTGGGGCCGACGTGCTCTGTAATTAGAGTAATAGTCACACATTGGAATTTTATGAATGAATGACTTTGCCAGTTTTTTAAAAGGCTTCATTACATTGGACAGAGCTACCAGCGCTATTTGCATGCATGTATATAAAGGAGACAATATGTTACTGGTCATTTTTTGTCCAAACAGCAGATTTTCTCTCCAGGCCTCCTGACTAGGCCAGTGTTAATTATGTCTGTGGCACAGGTTGGGGGGAGGGAGGGGATGGGGGGGGCAGGGAAGTCCAATTATTTTTCTCTCCTTCTCTTTTTCGCCCCAAACCTTTTTTCACCCATGAGCTGCTAGCTGTCGGTGCAAGGAGGTGAATTTCTGTTTGTGGAGCTTGAGTTACAGAGTGTAGACGGGAATCCATTATTTGGTTTATCATCATTATCATTAACACAAACTCTGACCTACTTCTGATTTGACAACAACTGTGCAATGCTCAACTGATAAATCCTTTTTCAAATGATTTTAAGGGACCTACATGATGGCTCCAGTGCCGCATGAAACTCTGGATGTCCTTCATTTTGTCCGGTTTTCTGTTACCTTCCTCTTTCTTTGTGTTGAAATTTGAAACTCCGGTGATTCTGCTCCTCAGATCTCTGCAGCGTAAATCCAGACAGCTATCTAGACTATCTGTCCAATCTGAGTTTTCTGTTGCACAAATAAAACAAATTTTGAACGTACACATGTTCGACCAAAATAAGTTCCATCCAGAGGCTATTTTGCAGAGGCGCTATGGCTCTGTCCAGCGCTTAGTGCCAACTATGACGATTATGACTGGTTTAAAAGAAATGCCAATATACAAGAGAATGTTATTTTTCCTATCCTGTGATGCGAGACTACTCTGAGAGTAACTGACTGGTGTGCAATTCCTTGAGAGGATGAAGCGTGTTAAACCTCTTCCTTGGTGTTTTATTCCAAATTATATATAGGTATACTATAGGTAGCCTTCACAGACTGCGGTGTGCAAATACACTTGGCAATTTTGCATGTTTGCAGTCCTTTTGTTTTTGGTTTGCTTCACCAAATGGTTCATAAATGTGTCAACTGATTTGGGTGGACCTGGGGGATTTGCGTGTCTTTGTAGTTTTGACACAATTACCGTGCAAATGGACACAGTTTGGGACAGTCTCTCTTACATGGTGTTGCTCTCTCGTTCATATAAAAAGGAGCTGTGTGAGGAATGAGAATACTAAATCTTGAGAGAAGTTCAAATCTTGCCTACCTTTTGATCTCCAGACAAATGGCCAACTGCCAAATTGTTGACCCCCCACCCTTGATTCTGTCATTGGAAATAGGGATTTATAGTCAACATTATCAGATGATCTGACAAGTGCTTTGTTTGAAACATGCAGAGTCTTTAAAGTTATGTTTTTTAAGATGTTCATGAAATCAAACTTCATATTTGATACTATTTATGCTCAGCGTGTGCAATATCCATTCAACGTATTCATATTCTGTAATTACCTCTATGAAATTTTTTATGGTGAAGTTAGGATGACCACCCGTCCTGCGTAGCGCGTGCGCGCACAGTGTTCGAAGCCCAATTTACACGTTCCGCAAATTGAGACTGTGTCACGCGTAATCAATGCTTGCTCAAAAACAAAGTTGGTCGCTTTATATCTTTCGAACCCCAGGCAGCCAAACAAACATTACTTGACAGTTCAGCACGCTACTGTTGCCGCAGCCACACGCACGTAACACCTCCTCGGTTTGTCGTTGTCATGACAGCGCACGCATGTGCATGCCAGACACTGAAAAGGAACTTTTAGATGCGCGCTTTCCAATTCGAAAAATGGAGAAAGAGACTGAGAGAAAGAGACGTCTGAGCAGTCTGAGGCACCGCCACTACCAATTAAACTGTGAACCTCTGGAGTTGTGAGGTAAGATTTTTTTAACTGTTCCTGTGGTGTTGAGCAATTACAATTCCTGTTAATCCTATAAATTTATATTATAATTAATTTAAAGTGAATAATTGTAATGAAAAATAAATAAAATTAAATTGCTTAAGTAAATCGTAAGTGGAAATGCATCTGTCAATTAATTGAATGTTGAAAATATTATGAATCTTTATTTAGAAAGAAATACACATTGGTTGGCCTATTCATGAGCTTCCATCAGCAATTACACATGTTTAGGGGAATAGGGCATTTTTAATATACCATGTAAGGTGGTATGTGCTAGAAATGGGTAAACAACTATCATTGAGGCTGCCCCCACTGAACTTCTGGAAGCGCTACAAAGTCACCAATGCATTCGTTGTAAAGCTACAAAACTAAAAACATGGCAACAGCCAGAACAAGGAATAGTTTGAAAGGTTGATTTTTGGGATTAATAACTATTTATTTCTCAAAGACACTGTAATTCCATGATCAATTAAAGCTGCTGTCAGACGCCGCTCCTTGTGACTATGCTCAAACTCTCCAAATTGTCACCAATTAAAAGGGAACTCTCTGTTGAGTTCAATGATACCTCACACAAGACTCTACCTCACACAGGTCATTAGCTGTGAAGGAGGCGTGGCTAAAGCATGGGGAGCTGGCCAAACCATGACCAATGAAAATTGAACTCTCTGCTCAGTTCAATGAGACGTCACACAAGACTACCTTAAGTGGGTCACCAGTTATGAAAGTGTGGGGGCGGGCCAAACCATGACCAATGACAAAGGAACTATCGGCTGAGTTCAATGATGCCTCAAACAAGACTCTACCTTAAACGCTTCAAATATCTGTCTATAAATGTCCTCAGTGTTCGACTCTTAAGAATCCAGAAAAGTTCTGAGCCAACTAGACAATGCACACTCAAGTTACACCCACTTCTTGTTTTAATGGCGAAACGCACCAAATGGCCGCCCCGCCACGGCCAGGTCCGATGACCAAAACATTTTCTTTTAATAACTTTAATTAATTAAAAAGCTTCTGGGTGGCCTACAATCATTAGAGGTCCTCGTAGAAACTGTGCATTTAACTGCTTCTAATCAAAAACAATGGTAAGTCTCTGCACTGTATTGATCTGGAGATATTAAATATGACATAAAACATATACAGTGGTGTGAAAAAGTGTTTTCCCCCTTCCTCATTTCCTGTTCCTTTGCATGTTTGTCACACTTAAGTGTTTCGGAACATCAAACCAATTTAAACAATAGTCAAGGACAACACAAGTAAACACAAAATGCAATTTGTAAATGAAGGTGTTTATTATTAAAGGTGAAAAAAAATCCAAACCATCAAGGCCCTGTGTGAAAAAGTGATTGCCCCCTAAACCTAATAACTGGTTGGGCCACCCTTAGCAGCAACAACTGCAACCAAGCGTTTGCGATAATGTGCAATGAGGCTTTTACAGCGTCCTGGAGGAGTTTTGGCCCACTCATCTTTGCAGAATTGTCCTAATTCAGTTACATTAGAGGGTTTTCGAGCATGAACAGCCTTTTTAAGGTCATACCACAACATCTCAATAGGATTCAGGTCAGGACTTTGGCTAGGCCACTCCAAAGTCTTCATTTTGTTTTTCTTCAGCCATTCGGTGGTGGACTTGCTGGTGTGTTTAGGATCATTGTCCTGCTGCAGAACCCAAGTTCGTTTCAGCTTGAGTACACGAACAGATGGTCGGACATTCTCCTTCAGGATCTCTTGGTAGACAGCAGAATTCATAGTTCCTTTTATCACGGCAAGTCTTCCAGGTCCTGAAGCAGCAAAACAGCCACAGACCATCACACTACCACCACCATATTTTACTGTTGGTACAATGTTCTTTTTATGAAATGCAGTGTTCCTTCTACGCCAGATATACTTGGACACACACCTTCCAAAGAGTTCCACTTTTGTCTCATCGGTCCACAGAATGTTGTCCCAAAAGTCTTGGGGATCATCAAGATGTGTTGTGGAGAAATTGAGACGAGCTTTGATGTTCTTTTTGCTCAGCAGTGGTTTTCTCCTTGGAACTCTGCCATGCAGGCCATTTTTGCCCAGTCTTTTCCTGATGGTGGAGGCATGAACGCTGACCTTAACACTAGAAGTGCCGGAATTCCATAACTACTAGAACTGCCGTGAGCGGTCATTTTGACCGCCAGATTCTAAACTCTATAATCTCTCATGATAAATACCTAATTGCAATATTAATGCAGGTATTGTGTTAGGATATCTTTAAAAAAACGAAATAACCCCAATGTACAATTTAACGAGTTTAATTATAAACTTGAGTTGCCCAAGTGTTTCAATAATTCATATCATGGCATTGTAAAACGTAATTATTTCATTCACATTTGAAAAATATGGTATTTAAATTCATTCAACATAACTTATAACAGGCAAATAACACCTAAAAGTATCTTACTTGAACATTTATAACCTAACCTAACCTGTCACTGCCTCCGTGTTGGTGTCGGCTGTGGTGCGCAGCGCTGCTCGGACCGAGCTCCGCTCCCTTTTCTCCTCTAAACTCGTGTCTCAGCTCCTCTGCCTGTTGCTGCCTGAACTTCCTCCGGACATTTCCCTGCTGCTGCCCCCCTTGGAGAGGATTTGTGCAATGATTCCCGCCAGTTTGAGGAGGATGTATAAAGTTATATGACCACGTAGGCAGCCAGCGGCCACTAGCTCCGTGTACCGAGCCTTCCCCAGAGCGAGCGCCCGGCGCTGCCTTCTGATTCAGACCAGAGACCATCCACGCCGTATTTATTGTCGTTACCGACTCTGGCTTTGCCTTCGGCCCATCGTTGATGCCCACACTTGTTACTCTAGACCGCTTATGACGTTTCTTTGGCAGAGACGCTGATAGTAACTAAGCAACCAATATACATCTTCAACCCCGCAAAAGATTAAAAACAATACCGCGAAAATCCGAGCGGTCAATATGACCGTGTATGGCCGAAATAGGTAAAAGTGATTTTATTTTCTTTGCCTAGTGTGTAATGTATATAAAACTATTTTAAATGAAAATATAGACCATTTTAGGAAAAGTCAGTTATCAGCAGGATTGTATTTTTTTATCCAGCAAAGTTATTACATATATAAATTTCAAAACGGTCAAAATGACCGTCATGGCCGTTCTAGTGTTAACTGAGGCAAGTGAGGCCTGCAGTTCTTTGGACGTTGTTGTGGGGTCTTTTGTGACCTCTTGGATGAGTCGTCGCTGCGCTCTTGGGGTAGTTTTGGGCAGCCGGCCACTCCTGGGAAGGTTCACCACTGTTCCATGTCTTCGCTATTTGTGGATAATGGCTCTCACTGTGGTTCGCTGGATTCCCAAAGCTTTGGAAATGGCTTTATAACCCTTTCCAGACTGATAGATCTCAATTGCTTTCTTTCTCAATTGTTCCTGAATTTCTTTGGGTCTCGGCATGATGTGTAGCTTTTAAGGATCTTCTGGTGGACCTTACTGTGTCAAGCAGCTCCTATTTAAGTGATGCCTTGATTGTGAACAGGTGTGGCAATAATCAGGCCTGGGTGTGGCTAGAGAAATTGAACTCAGGTGTGGACAACCACAGTTATAGTATGTTTTAACAAGGGGGGCAATCACTTTTTCACACAGGGCCATGATGGTTTGGATTTTTTTTCACCTTTAATAATAAACACCTTCATTTACAAATTGCATTTTGTGTTTACTTGTGTTGTCCTTGACTATTGTTTAAATTGGTTTGATGTTCCGAAACACTTAAGTGTGACAAACATGCAAAGGAACAGGAAATGAGGAAGGGGGCAAACACTTTTTCACACCACTGTAGTCTACTCCAACAGAGTGGCAAAGAAGGCCTAATCCATTGTCCTGCCAGTTTAAGCTACTTCCCCATGTAGGAACTCTTTTATCCCGATTTCCATTTCCATTTTAAACAATTTAGCCAGACCTGTTTTAAATGTATTTTATTCACTATTGTGTTTTAGATACTGTGGGTTTTCATGTTTTGCTGTATTGTTGTGTGTCTTGTCCTTAAATCTGTCTGCTGGCTGTACAAACAATTGCCCCTTGGGGGCAATAAAGTTACCTTGACTTTGACCTAGTTTAGTCCATAGAGGGTTAAATGACACTAAGGTTTAAATGTATGCATAATTAAGGGTGTGAAGCTTTAAATAGCAGGTGGGTGCCGTCACAGGAGGCGAGCATAAACTGTAGGATTTTTTCAGTCCGCTTCAGCTCCATCCACACTTTACTTCTTAGGAAGTTAGGTAGTCTTGCATTGCCAGACCGTCCACACAGCATTCAGGGATAGGAGAAAAATATGCTCTGGTTTATTTGCATTTCTTTAAAACAATCACAATTGACATGAGTGGGGCCTCAGTGATGGTGCCTCTGCAAAATAGCCTCAGGAAAGAACTTGTTTTAGTGGAACATGTATACGTTTAAAAGTTGTTTTAATTGTGCAACAGAAAACTCAGATTGGACAGATAGTCTAGCTAGCTGTCTGGATTTACCCTGCAGAGATCTGAGGAGCAGGAAACCATAGTCCTCAGAAATCCACCGGAGTTTAGAACGGCAACACAATGAAAGCGGAAGGTGATGGGCATCAGGCCGAAAATTAAGGACATCCCGTGGCAATTCCGGCGGCACCTGAACAATCACCAAAATGAAAGTTAGGCACTGCCAACAGCCATAGCCACAGAGAGCCGCCCACTTTGAGCTTTATTTTGGCTCCTGAGTAAACTATAGCAGATGTCACTACATAGTCTATGCTCCATACGCACTTCCCTTGTGCAAGACCTTGTTGACAGTGAGGATAAAAATATAAGAGATATTTCAAGTATTTCATTTAATTTACCATTATGATTTAACAGTTTTGCCATGACGGTTCCTACCATTTCAGCCGTTTATCTTCACACAGTCATACGTGTAATTTACAGGGGGGATGGGGGGGTTACAACCCCCCCAATAGTCAAAACTGGCCAGTGCAACCCCCCCAAAAACCTAATCTAATTTCCCTTACATAAATAACAACATTTGCACCTGGTTGAGCGTGCGCCCCATGTACTAAGGCTCAGTCCTTACTGCAGTGACCCAGGTTTGATTCTGACTCACAGCCCTTAGTTACAGTTCATCCCCCTTTTCTGCCACTTTCTTTCTAAAGCTGTCCTATGCAATTAAGGTAAAAAGGCCCCAACACATCAATTGCATAGATTGCACTTGACATTTTTCAACTAAAAGTAATGGGAGTATACCCTTTTTGTAAACTTAGAGTCTGACTCTGAATTACGCCAACAGGATTCTTTTGGAATTATTTTTTATCTGGTGGCACATTGGCAGAAGTAACGCGGTGTAGACACTTCATTTTGGGTGGTAATGTGTTACTTGACATGGTAAAGGTAATAATATTAACGAAATCCTATTACTAACACGTTATGTTTGTCTATTACTGTTAAAATTTAATACAAATATATTACTGTACCCTTACACTGACCATGGGTTTTGACATATCCACCAGGACTGAAATCTTAAGATTATGACATTTAATTGTCCTTTTACTTTTTGTAAGCAGGAGAATGTGAAGATGTCCACCAATTGGTTTGGATGTTTGTTCATTGTTAACACTGAAGTCCCTCTTCATGGAACAACCATGTGTGATGTTCCATGTTCATACCATTAACTTCACTACATACAGTTCATTATATGTATTCTTAATTCATCTACCAAAGACTGGTTTTCTTTTACATTCTTATGCATTACTGGGAAGCTCTGTTCTGGTGCAACCTCATTTCTTTCTTTGGGATGATAAGACAAGTACAATTTGTCATAACAAATGTGAAGCTTTAAGGCTTGCCATGACTGATTTCTTTTATAAGAGGAGTATATGTGCTACTCTCTATCTCTTATTCCCAGGACAATTTTGTTGACCACAGAGAAGAAAGTGAATTGACACCTCTCCTCAGTTTGGAGACTTCCCTGTCAAGAGGGGAAAGGCCACAGCAGTGATTTATGGAAGCCATCTGAGGATGCAGGTCCACTACCTGTGGCTGATATCTTCTCTTCTGTCTTGCCTCTCATTGCCTCATTTGTCATGGTGTGTGCAATGCAACACCGTCCCTCCATTTACCCACTTCAAGGGTGCTGGGTGGATCGAGTTCCTTTCCTGTCCTCTCCTGTGATGGACTCAGATAGGAGCCATAATCTCAACGACATTCACCCATTCATCTCAAACAGCTGACTGTAGACTCTAAAAAATATCTGTGTATTACAAGTTGTATGACTGTATATTTTAACAGAAATTGTCCATAGAACGTGATTTACAGTTACATTTACATTTGAAATTGTATAATTTGTGCTCCAACGTTTGTCCACCCTGGAGGTTGTCGCTTTTTTCCTAGTGTTTGTCGCTTTTTACGACATTTTTGAAGATTTTTTTTCGAATTTTGTTATTTTTTTTACATTTAAACGTTTATAGCAACCTTTGTGACACTTTTTTCGACCTCTTTGACTCTATTTCCATAGTTTTTGTTGCTTTTTTCTGCATCTTTTTGTTCTGTATTTTGACTGTTATTTTAACACGTAACTTTGTTATTTTTTACGGATTTATTTCTTAGAGTGTAGACATGGGACCATGTATTTTGGTTGTATAAGTCCACACTTAGGAGTTAGGAGAGAAGAAGGACAACATTGCAATGACACACATACAGTCAGCATGTGAGAAAATTAAAGTTTCTGAGAACCGCACCGGACTAATTGTAGGTAACACATGTTTGTATTTGCATTGTTTTTAAGGTGACAAAAAAATCTCATAATGGCATACAGTAATAAAATCGAAAAACATCTGCCTGGGTCTAAAACATAATTGATACAAAATATTTTTTAAATTAATACAATTCTGATATCAAATACTATTACAAGTATTTTTCAGCCCAACAACAATTGTGCAATGATTACTTGGTGCAATAATTTATGCAGAGGTGTTATTTATCCACTGCTGTATTAATGTTGACACTGCACTACAAAAGAATTTGTACGATCCATTTAAAGCCTTTTTAACCAAATTTGACTTATAACCTAATCTCACTTACTTGTACTTTATTTCTTACTGTAGCTATGTTGCTTTTGTTACTTTATATGCCTATTGACTATTATTTTACCTCCAATTTGACTGAGAGCAATTTGAACTAAATCATTTCCCTGTTGGGATCAATCAAAGTATTCAGATTCTAAATCTGATGTAACCCATGTTTACATTTTAGGCCATTTCACACTTAACAGTTTATGTCCAATGCTTTTTTTTAATATGCAGAGCCAATGCAGGAAGAAGTGTTCCCTTTATACAGCAAGGCAGAAGCAAAGTGTTGAGGTTGGGGAGATGGCAGCAGTGATTCAGACTTTTATGCAGAAGACTGGAGTTTGTGTCTCGCCAAAGACCTGTAATTATTGTTCACCTCTTTTTTATCTGATTGACCTATCCCTTACATTAACCACTAGTTGCCTAACCCTAAGCATATCTTACAAATACATTATTTGCCATAAGCACAATCATTATCCAAGCATAACCATTCAGTTGATGCCATGTGCAGAAATTGTAAAAAGTAAGACTTTTGTAAACGTTATCTATCAATATAATCTGGTGAATTGGTTGTATTAGAAGGTGCTTTACATATGAATTCCCAAAGCATGCAGTGTGTTTCCCTCTGTCTTTCCTTACTGTATAGGTTGTCTGGAGCAGTTCCCTGAGCTGTGTTTTAATGTGGAGCATCTTCTCTCAGTCAGGAGCATCTTCAAAGCCAGGGTAATGACACACCTTTGCTTCCTGTACCTCCATGGCCAACAAAACAACAGGGATCTTTCTCTCCACATCTGCCTGCGGAGCCCTCGTCGCCCAGCACATCCAGTAATGGACAGGGCACCTCAATATGCCCCATCCCCCATACCCCCCTCTGATTTTTCACAATCCCCTCTGTCTCGCCCTGTTTTCTGTTTCCTCTCCATGCTCTCAGCAGTCAACATCCTCCATCAGGCTCAGACTATTAGGACTTTCATCTTTGCTATGTCATTTACTGGAGTGGCTTGTGCCATTTACACGTACCCAGCTAGTGTTTTAGCTTTACTTCGAATGGACGAGGTGGACTCTTTATGTATGTGAGTGCTGTTGTGTATTTATGGTTATACAACAAGACTTTTCTGGTGTATGCACTCTGCTGTTGGTTTAGCGGTACACTTATCAGTGCCACCTGCTCCTGGAGTAGCCTCTTAATTATCAGATCAAAGGCAGTGAAAAGGTGCTAAGTGGTTAGGAGCTGCAGCAGCACGCTACCGGCCTTTGATCCACTCGGTCCCAGTCTCCCCGACAGCAGCCTGCCTTAAATTAAATATGGACAGACATCTCTCTTTGAGTTCAACCCTTTTCCCTTCATAAGCTGTTGCATTTTTTGTATATTGCATTCTGTTTGATGTGAGTGACTGCTTAGCCTGACAATGGACGACAGTGTGCTTATGAAGGAGTGGCTGGCTAATCGAGGGCCGGAGCCTCCCGCTGTGTTACCTGGAAAGGTCTTGGCTCTCTCTGGACCAATCAAGCAGGCTGTTAAGCGTCGCCTATAATAAGACTGTGTGTGCATGTGTTTCCCCCCCAGTGTGTTTGATGTATTATTTGTGTGCTGATTTATCTGATGTTAGGGTAAACACCAGACCTCATGCATCCTGGGCTGCACACGCTGAACGCTGTCTCCTGTACGTGAGTTCTGGATCTGGTCTGGTCTGGCCCCGGACTGTCACGCTACTTCTGTCTTGCATTAGACCAGAGACTCTTTACGAGTGTGGCGGGCAGACTTAGCTGAAACAGTCAAGGTCTTGTGTCACCAGATGTTTTATGGGGCAGGCGGCATGGAGGAGGCAGGCAGTAAGCAGGGAGGCAGAGGGGGGCCGGCGCTGGCTGGGTCGGCAGTCAGGTGCTCTGGGTGCCCTTTTATTGGCCAGTCCACTAATGAAAGTGGGGTTCTGGGACCACTGTGGAACATCAGAGGCCACTCAACCCCACCAGACCCCCACCTCCATCTACACAGGAATGTCATAAAGCTTTAAAAGAACCCCCCACCTTTCATTATTCACTTCCGCCTCCCCTTTCACTCTGCTGTCCCATCCACTGATTGATTGGTTTCCATTTGTTGTCATGTTTTTAGGTGGCTGCTGAGGTGTTGCCTTCACTTCACTGTGGTGCCACTGGATAGGAGCAATAAGTTATTATTAGGCAGATGAAGTGCAAGCTGTTCCCTGGAGGAACAGCAGTCATAGTCATTTGATAAGAGAAGTGAATGTGATAGCTGGGATGAAGCCCAGCATATGGAAATCCGGAGAGGTACCCGTCACATATGGAACAGATAAAGGGAGTGTTTCTGTGGTCTACTGTGATGTTGACACTTCAGAGACCTGCTGGTGTAAAGTTGCCACGAAAGGGATCTTAATACAATATATCTGCCGTTCTGCCATTGTCTACCCATCAATCCATTGACTGGATCCAATTGTTCATCGATTGGACTATGAGCTTGGATTCAACACCTCAATCAAGACCAATGGACGAGATCTTGACCCTGTATTCCATCTTAATTTTTCTGAACTATGAACACAATTCAATCTGATGTTTTGTGTGCAATATCAAGCCTCACTACATAAGCAACGGGACACATCAAAAATCCAGAAATATTGATGTAACTTACTTTTGTCTGACTCGAGCAGAAGTCATGAGACTCTAGTCCACACCTCTGGTAGATTGCCACACTTAGAAAGCAGACTGAAATTCTACCAAAAGTAAGACCCCTTACAGACTTGGATTTCTTTTACGCTCCCAATCTTCAAGCCAATCCCTACTTCCTGCTGACCCACCACTCCCAGCTTCATCTCTGGGCCCCTCCCTTCCTCTCCCTGTCTTGTTGAGCAGCTTTGAACTACAGCATGTCTCACATGCCTCCTCACTCCCACACATTTCAGCCCCATGCATCACAGCAGCTTAACTCCCATGTAAATCAGCAGGTCAAGAAATACATCCTCTGCCAGGTGCATACACTTAGTCAGCGCTGCCTCACTGGTGTTGAAGAAAAGAGGGCATGTGGTGAAAGAGAGAGAGAGAATGTATATGCGTGCAGATGTGTATTTGTTACCCTACCTCAAGGGAGCATAGTTACTGTGGCCAGCATTCGCAGGATCTGACTGGATTATACCCTGAGCCCTGCTTGCACATTTAAGGTACCGTGCAACATGCATGACTGAAAGAAGATGGGGTTAGGAAGAGAAGGAGGAGGCTGTTGGGCAAAAGCAGGACTGTGCGCTGGGTAGCGGTGCGGAATAATGTCCCTGTTTATTTTCTGGGCTATTGTCGTGTTAAACAGCGGTGAGCCAGGCGGTGCTGGGTGCTGGGAGGGGAGAGGACTTCATGTTGAGCTATAAAGGGGTGGGATGGGGGCAGCTGATTAAAGGGTTGTCTGCATCAGTTGTGGGGGGAACTTGATAGATACTGAAAAGAGGGTTAGGGTGGGGTTCCAGTCATGTGGATAAGAAGGAAAATGTAAAAAGAAGACACAGAGTTTATAATGTCATCACTGTTATAAGATTAGGCTGCATTCACCATACACCAAACCTAAGTAGCAATATTTTTTATAAAAAGTTCAATCTTTTTCTTAGTGTTTTACCTTGTTTGCCTAAATAAATAGTCAGAGATATGCTTTAGATATCCCCTTTACGCCCGGGCAGTGGTGGAATGTAACGAAGTACAAATACATGATCAGTTTTTCCCCCTGCCAAAACGTCTTCCTGACTGTCACACGTTTGCATCCAGCTACCAGTACCTCTCGCAATATTACGAATCTCTCGATGGCCACACCAAGACCCGCCCTTCAATTGCATTTATTGGCCAGGCGCATACCGCTCCCGGTACTAGCGATTCTCCCTTTACTGCTGCATAAAGTACATTTAAAATCAGGTACTTTTTATTTTATCTTCAGCAGGGTTGTCATTGTGGTACTTATTCTTTTACTAAAGTAAATATGTCAGCCCTAGGACAGTCCCACCTTTGCCAACCACAATACCTGTCCCTGCAGATGGTGGACCCACAGGATGGGCAGCTCCATGCAGTTCTTTCGGGATGTGCCCGGCCGAGCCCCTGTCAACCAGAGGCACGTTGAATGAGGTTCCCTTATGAGGTCTGGCTCCAGGAGGGGGCCCTGGTTTCCCTGTCAATCGCACTTAGTCTGGACCCTTCCCCTGGGATTGCCTTGCCTTGGGAGACCCTACCAGGAGCTAAATCCTCTGATAACACAGCTCTCATTGTCACAGGAGCAAACCCCTCCATCCGGTTAAGGTGGAGATTCTTGGAGAGGTAGTAAATTATTATACATGATAAATGTAAGCATTACCTAAAGTATTATGCACAATAGTCTTACCGGACTTTAATGCATGGCTGCCAAGCTCAGTTAAATGGCTGTCTGCCAGAACTTCCCAGAGGACAAAAGAAAAAAAATCCTCTGACACCAATTTGGACACAGACTCGTGGCAGCAACCTTACAATCATTTCAAGGAAGCAAATTACTTAAAAGTTCTATATATTCAACTGCTAAAATGAAATGATAGATCTATTCTTTTTGGAATGAAAATGTTTATGCTGCAGTATGATCTTGCAGCATTTGTTGTGTTTGCTGAAAAAACAAATTGCAGAGCTCCAATGTCAATGTGACTTTTTGGCTTTAATATTACACGTTTCTAATATTGTTATACTCATGTAGTGTACTTATTGCTGGCCAACACATTTAATCAAGATATTTAAATAACTTTGCCTCTAACACTGCTAAAAACATACAAACCAATTAAATTTTTGATCACGCGTACTTCATCTAAATGGAATGTGTTATTGTCTCTCTCTTGACATCAATCAATCAATACATTTTTCTTGACAGAAAATCATACAAGGTACAACTATGAAATGAAATCCCGTCAGCTCCTTTAACTTGAGCATGAAGCAGAATAAGGCCGCCAGATCCGCACACAGATAGAAAGGTTGAACAATGTCGTCTGACAATCAAGGATCCAGCCAAGTCTCTGCGAAACTTCTGGGAACATGCAAAAAATAGAATCGACCAGGCAATCTGATTGGTCAGCTAGATATTTAGTTCTTGCAAACCTGACGCTTTGTCAGTGGCTCTCAGCCACAGATACTGACGCAAAAATCCTCATTTAGCACCTGTATGGGACGCACCGGCAGAGCAGAAGCTCGACCCAAAGCGCCAAAAAGTGATGCCAACAGTCCTGACCACGCACGTGTAAATATTACGCTAAACAGATATATAAAGTCATTAATCACTCAAGTTGCGTTTATGTGGTTTTAGAAACCTACTGGAGATCATACATTCATATGCCTTGTACAGCTCCCGCATACAACATGGTTTGTGCATAATGTTCGAGCACACATGATAGCCTTACTTTACTGTGTGTTCCCTCATATCTTCCATCTTCCTGTCTTCTGTCTAAACTAGCTCTGCAACTTCTTTCCTCCTTCCCTCTTCCCATTTCTTGCCCTGGCACTGGCCTGTGTAAGTGTGCTGGGGGGGGGCTGCAGAGGGAGGGGCACAAGGGAGTGGGTCGGCAGCGCTAGGTCAGTCATGCGAGAACAGCCAGAGTGCTTGTGGTCATTATCAGAGCAAAGGCTCAACGTTGCCGCACCAATTAGTTTTGACCCAGAAGGAATAGTCGGTAGACTGGGGACAGGCATCGCTCCATCCACAAGAGATTGAGATGGACACACACACCCACACAAACACACACACACAAACACACACATACACAAATGCAGAATCACTTCCATTTGTACTGCAGGAGTGTACATCATTGAATCTCTTCCTCTCCTGCCCCATATTCTGTTTTCCTGTTTCTGTGTCTATTTCCATCTAAACACAGATGTTTTCAGCTCAGGTGCTTCCCGACAAACAGGGCATGTCCTGAATGACAACCTTTATATCAATCTGGGAAAGCATGTTGAAGGAAGGGCCTTCGCAGGCACTGAAATTCATTTTCCCAAGGGGCCACATGAGAAACAGGGACTGTTGTGGAGGGCCAGACCAATAAGCTAAACTCAGTTCTGCTCAATATTCACTTCATCTCTTTATAGAATATAAACAGTACATTTAAGGTATTTGATAAGCTGTAATTAGGACATGAAAAAAGTGAAGCAGACATAGTAAAAAATGCAATTATGTCACTATTAAATTAACATCCATGAATGCAATTGTGACCAAAATGCGCATGTGCATTAACTTTACAAAGTGCTATTACTATTTCCTTTGTAGTCTAACTACAGAATTAGCCTTTTTTAAAGGCCCCATGACATGGTGCTCTTTGGATACTTTTATGGAGACCTTAGTGGTCCTTTAAAACCATATCTGACAGCCACTGGAACCAGTCCCACAATGACCTTTCCTCAGTATGTGCCATTTTTGAGTCTGTAGCTTTTGAGGAAGAGGGGGCAAGGTGAAGGGTGGGGGTGTGGCCTTGACCAACTGCCACTTTAAAGCAGAGAAAGGGGAGGTAATCGAATTCCAGATCGTCCCATCTGAGATTTAATTTTCTCAGAGCAGGATACCCAGGGCTCGGTTTACACCTATCACCATTTCTAGCCACTGGGGGACCATAGGCAGGCTGGGGGAACTCATATTAATGTTAAAAAACCTCATGAAGTGAAATTATCATGCCATGGGACCTTTAAACTTTGAAGTGAAGCAGACATAGTACAAACTGCCAACATGATGTCACTATTTTGTATTTCATGTGCAAATAAGCCCTTGCCTTGCAGTTTGGTGTTTAGTTCATTCATTAGTGCAGTCACATGAACAGCAAATGCAAGATCAGCCATCCAGTTTACATCTGAGAGCTCTGGGATGTCTCTGCTCTCAGGTCCCATACTCTTTTAAGCACCTTGCCCAGGCTAAGCCACCTGACAGCTGTGTGGTAGTCTATGTCACCATTTTCAGGATGCATGAAGCTCCTCCAAAAGTGAAATTTCTTGGGATTTAATGTTCTTGCTCTGATAAAGTGAACTGTTTTAGTTACAACATCAATAACATGGTTCAGTTTTAGCACTGACTTACACAACACGTGCTGATGTATAATACAATGCAAAAATGCCAATTTCAGTTCTGAGTTCACGCAAGTCACTTTATCTTGCATCCGCTTCAAAAGTCTGTCATTTTTTTCCTGTCAGCTTTCAACAACCATTGGTTGTGTGACATGGCAGTTTGTTCCATTTAAGTCCCATTTTGTCAAAATATTCATTTACCTCAGTGAACAAATCACTCAGTGTGTGTACATTACAGCTTTCATCCAGAGCCAAGGAGAACAGTTTGAAATTGTCTGCTTTGCTTTTCAGCTGAATCTCCAGGTTCCTCATTCCTTCTTGTTACGGTTTGCCTGGAAAGCTACACATTCTTAAACGTCTGACCTAGAGGGATGGAAAAGCTGCCAAAATGTTATGGTCCCTGATTTTGTTTGTAAATGGCCAGTGTGAAGTGAACATCATACACAAATGCAAAATATATGTTTAGAACACATTTCTAAAATGAAACGCTACTCCCTGGTAGAGAAGTCCAGATATATATATATATATATATATATATATATATATATATATATATACTGTATAGCCTGATTGCTCTTTTGGGAATGGAGGGTGTGAAAGGATGCTGGACCAATCCCTGACTGGAGGTTGCACATCCTATTTAGCATGTTACAAATGATGACTTTGCCTTTTTTATTGATTATAACAAAGTGAACAAGGAGCAGCATTTGGTAGTATGGAACCAGAAACTATTTTTTTCAGCTTATTGATTGTGATATTCCGAAGAAAGACCTAATGTCAATGTTCTTTTTTTATGGTTAATTGTATAATGTCAAACACAGGTCAAAGGCCATCTGCAGATATTGGGTGTTGTAGCTACACTATAAGAAATAAATCCGTAAAATAACAGAAAGGTTAATGGCAGCATATTACCCGGACTTTGTCCCATATTAAAAGAATGGAAATTATGTGTGTACCTAAAGTTAAAATACAGAACATTCAGGGTAAAAAATTCAACATGTGGTAGAAGGAGCCTGGGATTGATCCGCCACCGCCAACCTTGTGGTTATGGTTCTACCTCCGAGCCACAAGCCACCCAAACCAAACGCCGACAAAAGTTGTCAGAGCACAATTTATGCAATTCGAAACTGTGAAATAAGTCATACAACTGTTAATACACAGATATTTCTCAGAGTGTAGACTGGATACTAGTTTTGACGATTTCTTGCGAGAGTTTGAGAGACAGCTGGAAGCTTGTGTCACAAGTTTTCTGCTGTTAGAGTAAAGTGTAGCGTTACTTCACTCTTCAGCTTTGAAATATTACAAAAATAAGGTCACGGTCATCAATGTTTCAAAGTCTCGACAAAACTAGTATCCGGTGTAGCCATGACCTGAACAAGCAGTGATCCTCTCTCTTTGAACCAGGATATGGAACGTCAGTGCCTTCCCATTAAATGAGTTTGAGATTCACCGTTACTACAAATTAATAAGATAAGATTGATTTGCCAATCCATAATCACAAACTTAATTCATATGAAATTATTCCTACATTTTGAGTAAAAAAACAAACAGACACACACACACACACACTCATTGTGATTAAGCACAATACATTGCCAAACCAAAATCAGACTCCATGCGTGTGCCTGCATGTAAACTCCGGCGGTCTCTTCCTCTTCCTCTTTGTGCGTCCCTCCTGGCTGCCAGCTCGGCCCAGGCTGACTCCACTCTGATTTGTTAAGGTAATGATCTAATCTGCGGCCATTAGGGAGAGCAGCCTTTAGTGTTTAATGTGTGGCCAGGTGGTCCAGCTGCCAAGCTTCACAAATTAAAGGGCCCGGGCTCGGCAGTAATGAGTAATGAGCTGTATTTAAAAGCTGCCATACCTGAGCCCGCTTGGCCAGGCCTCAATATGGCCAGGTATAAATGAACAACTTGACTGCTTTTTTCAATTCCCCAGATGCTCAGATGAGCTGAGACTACTGTGCACAGTGTAGCTACACACACACACACACACACACACACACACACACACATGCTATATAACACCTGAGGAAAAAATAATCTTGTACACCTGCAATCAGAGGTCTGTGAACATCCCACATTTTATACTTATACATTTGGCTACTATTAAAGGTCCTATGACATGGTGCTCTTTAGATGCTTTAATATAGACCTTAGTGGTCCCTAATACTGTATCTGAAGTCTCTTTTATATAGACCTTAGTGGTACCCTAATACTGTATCTGAAGTCTCTTTTATATAGACCTTAGTGGTCCCTAATACTGTATCTGAAGTCTCTTTTATATAGACCTTAGTGGTCCCTAATACTGTATCTGAAGTCTCTTTTATATAGACCTTAGTGGTCCCCTAATACTGTATCTGAAGTCTCTTTTATATAGACCTTAGTGGTCCCCTAATACTGTATCTGAAGTCTCTTTTATATAGACCTTAGTGGTCCCCTAATACTGTATCTGAAGTCTCTTTCCCAGAATTCAGCCTTGATGCAGAATGACAGCCACTAGAGCCAGTCCCACAATGAACTTTCCTTAGGACCATTTCTGAGTCTGTAGCTTTTGAGGAGGAGGAGGGGGGTGGGGGCAAGGTGGAGGGTGAGGGTGAGGCCTTAACCAACTCCCACTTTGCTCGTTTGAAAGCCATGATGTTTTTCTCTCATGGGTGGGCAAAGCAGAGAAAGGGGAGTTAACCTTGCCACTTATGACCTCATAAGGAGCAAGATTCCAGATCGGCCCATCTGAGCTTTCATTTTTTTAAATTTTCGGTTTGTACCTATCACCATTTCTAGCCAGGCTGGGGGAACTCATATTAATGTTAAAAAACCTCATGAAGTTATATTTTCATGCCATAAGAGGCCTCTTTAAACTATGATAAACTAGCAAGCAGGACATTGGAATTGTATAATGCTTACCTATATTAGGTGTTGTGAGGATCAAATTGGGTATGGAAATTTCGCCATGGAGCATGGTATTTCTAAGAACAAAACAAGAAACTAAATTAAAATCTTGACAATTACAAAGATCACAGGAATGGAAACAGCTATAGTTACCACAAGAGAGCAGCCAACACTGGTGAGCATTCACAGACTCACATACTGTACATTACGCTCAGTGAATACCCACAACTCAAGTGTGTACACACTCAAATAGAAATGCACACACACAGTGATGGTTTTGTGGGTGGTGGCCGGTGACAGCTGACCACAGTTCCATCAGTGTGTATGACAGCATGGGGTGAATAAACGACGCCTGCCGCATCACATCATATTTACACACACACACACACACACACACACACACACACACACGCATGCACGCACACGCACACACACAAATACTAACACACCAGAATAGAGTCAAAGTTAGTTGCTGTTACGGTAATAACAGAAGGACTTAAACGCAAGGCTCAAATGAATGCAAATGGATTTATTTTTCTGAGGGAAAGGGGAAGTGGGAAGGCAGACGCAAGGGACAGGGACAAAGAGACGGAGGGTAGGTGAGAGTACTTGGGGAGAGCATGGAGGAGCTGGGGTTGTGGAGCCGAGAAGGAGACACTGGAGCAGGGAGCGAAGACGAGGATTAGCGGAAGCAGGGTGCCGTGGGGGTCCGAGAGAAGGAGCCAACTGACCGGAGACAGGAAACAGGAGTGGAGAAGATAACAGGGTGACTGGAGCAACGATCAAGCGAAGATGGTTTGAAAAGCCAGGGTTGAAATACCGTGGTTGATTGGAGATGGCAGGCAGGTGTGAGCGGTCAGCTGGCTTCAGCAGGAGGGAGAGTGGAAGAAAAAGAAAACAGCAGAAACAAACAGGACAGGCCAAACAGAAAAAAATCTGATTGAAAAATAGTAAATCAAACAAAAACTCACGGCCAGCCCGACCCCAACCATAACAGATGCCTTACTAATTTATTTGTTTTGTCACATTTTATGCCATTGTATCTTCACTTTTGTTCTGTGTATGCTGTTTGTACTCCACACAATGCAAGCCTGGTCTTGACTCAATAAAAATGTGAAATGAGAACACTGAGATGTAACTTTTTTTTTTTTTAAAGATAGAAAAAAGCTAAAAACATGGGGACTCCACATGAAATACAGTCAGGTAGATTGCTATGGGGGAAGGGGGGGGGTGATGGAACCGTGTTCACTTTCAGATAGAGTGGATGTATTTTTTTATTTGGGTAAATTGTTTATAGCCATTTAACAATAGATATCTACTGTACGCATTTTGCAGTGTTTCTGAATTCAATATTTTTTCGACAGCGCATTTTTTACCTTGACTTTTGTTTTCAGACACAACAGACCACCTGGTGACAAGCAGGTAAGATGAAGATCTGGCTCGCTTTCAAATTTCTTTACACATTAGTGGTGAGATTTGTAATCTAGTTTATAATATAAATTTTGATTTCTGTTACAAACCTCTGACCTATACACACACACACACGCATGCATGTGCACACACACACACACACACACACACAAATTTCTTTATGAATGATTGTCCTAAATGCAGTGATGGGAAGGCGTTATAAATAAAGGCATTACTTTTTTCAGTAACGAGTAATCAAATTGATTATTCTTTCCATTTTAATAACGCCGTTAGCGTTGTCACTCCCCGATGTAAGTCAAGTGCAGATTTGCACATGCTCAGATCTAAACGGTTTATGACATAACGTGTCATACTGAAATTTGTGAAATCCATGAAATGATAAACTTTTCTCATTACAAACAATAACAGAAGATCGAAATCATTTCAAAAACCTTTTAGCAATATATGATTGATTGCTAACGTTAGCTCAAAACGCCTTTCAACTGACAGCCTTTGTTGTGTTTGATGCTAACTTGTAGCCAGCAGTGAACCAACTTTGTTAAGTAGGTCCATTTTTACTGTATTGACACGACAGAAGTCTCTCGTTAGCATCTTGTAGGCTACTTGTTGCAAAGTGACGCACGCACGACTCAAATCTGCACTCGACTTAGATCGGTGAGCGACAACCGTTAATGCGGCGTGTCACTGTAATTGAAACTGTTATTTTCATCCAACCAACTTGATCTCTGAGCCAAGAAAAATTTCATAGTAAGCCAATCAGAGGTAGAGTTGGGCAGGTGTTCATAAACATGCATAGTCTGACACACAACACACAACACAAGCGAGTCAGTCAATGAGAGGCAGGTTTGGCGTTATGAAATCAAGGGGGGGGCTAAAGATTTCCCACCGTGGTCAGGCACTATGACTCTAGAGTGGCTACTCGCTCCGAAAGCTAATCACTGTCACTCTCTCACTTCTCCCTCACTCTATCACACACACACACACACACACACACAACAGAACACAAGTACAAACATCAGGCCACTTACGTTATTTGCACTACAAAGAGTGTATATATTTGTTATTTATTTTTGTCAGAGTGCTTAACAAGCTTTATTTAATTTTGCCCAGTTGTGGCCTGTTTAGGGGCAAAAAATATCAAAAGTTCCAAAACATCTGTTGTTATTTGTATCAATGCACTAGACATCATATCTACAGACATGGCATCTGATTGGAGGCTAGTCTCACTTTGTCCCACAGCAACATTAAAATAGTTTAGATGTGTGTACAGTTTCTGTTAATGTATTGTATTAAGTATCCATGTCATTATAATATTCAGATTTACAATTAATAATTGAACATGCACATGTATTTTAAGTTCCATTAAAGAGGGGTGGAGTCGAGCATTAAAAAATGTACTTGAAAGTAACGCATTAGTTACTTTCGAAAGTAACTAGTTACTTTTATAATTTGTAACTGAGTATTTAATTTAGTGACAAGAAATAACTAGTAACTGTAACTAATTACTTTTTAAAAATAACTTGCCCAAAGTTTTTGTTCAAATAATGTGATTATTTTCCCCTGCAAGGTTCCACCTGTAAAACCTGCCAATTTCAACCCCTGGTTATAACTAATATTTCAGTATTTATTTTAGCCAGTGTGAAAACTAATGAGCTATTTGAGAGCAGTTGTGTGGCGTGCTCTGTGTCTGGGTTAGCCCGTCCGCCCATCCAGCCTCCTCCTTATTGGGGCTGATTGACCTCTACTTGATTTCATGCGTGCATGCGCGGCGGAGAGCTGTCATTAAGCAATGTGATTGGAATATTCAGATGAGTGTTTTAATTGAAGAGAACAAGTGTTCACACATGGCGGGGCTGGCGGTGTTGTCAAAACGCCTGAGGCCGAGTCCCCGAGCGGCCCAGACCCATCTGATCACGGCTCAGTGGAGGCCGCGAGCCCACCAACACTATGGCAAAAACCCTGGCTGCTTTTAATGCCGCACACACACACACACACACACACACACACACACACACACACACACACACACACACACACACATACACAAATGCAGAATCACTTTAATTTGTACTGCAGGAGTGTACATCACTGGATCTCTTCCTCTGCAGCCCCATATTCTGTTTTCACACACACACACGCGCGCGCACACACAGACACACACACACACACACACACATACACACACAGAGGAAGGAACAACACAGAAGAGGTGGAGGGAAGAGAAGAATGAAGGCAGTGACTGCATAATTTGAAGCAGCAAACACATTAACATGATCAACAAATGGGATTTAAACACTGCAGGTGAGACATGTACAGTGAACACACACTGAACAAGCTAAGTGTTGTTTTGCTTCAGTAAGCATTAGCAGCATCTAACATATAGAGTATTCTCATTTCCCTGGCAACATGAGTCAGCACAAGGAAATTAAATTGCAGCAAACTTGTGCATAGAGCTTTGCTCCACTCATGTACAGTGGGCTACAGTATGAAGGCTTCCACTTCATCTTTTCAAAATGCACAATTTTAATAGTTTATTGACTTCGAAACAAGTGTATGACATTCTTTCATATGTATAGTCATCTAGCCAACAATACATTATGATGAAATTAAAGAATAATTAGAAGTGCTGCCTTCCTTGCTGTATTATTGATACACTACCTTACTAAAAGTTATTGATATTGACATCATCATATCTTGAACCCGAAACCCGAAAAAACTAAAAGATAAAAATAGAGTAAAGGATTTAAACATTTAAAGACAGCAAAAATCAATCAGTTTTTTTTCCCCAGGAACGCTGTCCTCTGCTGCCAAACATGTGTCTTTGTCTTAAACATGAATGAAAATGTATACATCTATAATAATCCATATTTTGGCTCCAACAAACTCGCTCTATCGGAGGTTCTGGGCAGCCTGGCTTGAGAGGTGAAACGCAGGGCAGAGCACAGACCCCTGCTTCCAAAACATGCAATGAGCAAAAATGTCATAAAGACAATATTACAGTTGATGGCAACTTCCATGAATGTTTTTTTGTATCAATTCTTCTCTTCTCTCATCTGGATTATTCTCATCCTGTATTTGGATAGTAAGAGGGCACTGTTTAGAGACATACTTGGAGTTTGTCCCTCTATTCCTAGAATATAACATCCACATATATATATATATATATATATATATATATATATATATATATATATATATATATATATATATATACACACAATAATAATATAATGATATAATAATAGATGTGTATGAATAAACCTGTACTACGTCTGGAGTGTGGTCTAGACCTACTCTATCTGTGAAGTGTCTCGAGATAACTCTTGTTATGAATTGATACTATAAATAAAATTGAAAAATTGAATTGAATTCATATTGCTTTTTTTCTCCCCTTTCTTATTGACAGTGGATCCTATGACTTGCATATACTGTATTTATACTGTATATATAGTATATACGTATATGTACTCTATATATATTGTATTTAATGCTTTCACTGGCCCCAATATATATTGGCTTGGAGAATAGAAGTTCTGTTTGAAGGTTTGTCTCTTTCCTTTTAACAAAGTATGGGTGCTTATGCTGTTTCCTGTTTTTGCCATTTTTCTATGATTACTTCCAATAACAACTTTATTATTAGGAGATACCTTTGCAGTATCGTATGCAGACTCTTACATATAATTGCATTGTCATGTGCATGTAAATTCAGCCGGGACAGCCTGTTAATCCGGTGTGGGAGTGCACACAATTTTACCTTCCTTTTTTTTGGATGTTTTAACTGTAAAACAAGTCTAATGTTTAATTGTCAAATTTAGCATGAAAGATCTTGGCAACCCTGCAGTCCACTTTATCCAAGTGATGTCCCATCGTCTCGGAGATGGATTAAGAAAATAAATATGTGTGATACTGTTGCGCAAGGAATAGTTACCACACTGTGGCTTGATGGCTGCCAGGATCACTATGGTGAATGAAATGGTTGAGTGATGCTGGGGTCCGCTAGCCCCTCACCCCCTCACGCCTGGTCCTCTTACCATGCTCAGGCACCTCCTGTCCTGCCCAGATCACCCACTCCTCATCCGCATTAATTGGCTGTCAAAAATGTGCTGAATTAACGGATTAATGAGCATGGATTTGAATCCTAAGTTTGGCAAAGGGGGGAGGTTTCCTTGCCGTGGCACAGGCTCCCCCTTGCCTCCCCTCTCGTGTGCGCAGGCCTGTTACAGATATGCATCCAGGACATTTGAGCGGATTGCATTTCATTAGTTTGATTTGAGCGGACAGCACTAAGCTGCTGAGGGCTCTGCGCTGACAGCTAATTACAGGAATCAGCCTTGTCCACTGATAGAGAACAATGGGCTGGGATGAGCCCGCCTCGCCAGGGGGACCGGCCCTGCATACAGTCCCAGTGTTTGGCTCCTCATATAGTCCCCTGTATGGAGAACCATTACTTGTGTTAAAGGATATGGGAAGCCTAATTGAGTGCTACCTGCCTCCTCAGCTCCCAAATCTATTTTGAGACAGACACAGAAAGAATGATAGAGAGAAAGGAAAAATGGCCTTCTTGGCAACCTGAAGTGCCACACACACACACACACACACACACACACACGCATAACTCCCCACCAACTACTACACCCCCTCCTCACCCATACCCATCGCTATCCTCTAACCCACAGCATCCTCCATCCCTTCGCCCAGGCCGGCCGACCGGCTGCGTGCATGGGTCTGTCCGCTTCCATAACTCCGTCCATCTTTAAATCATCAACATTAAAACAAGCCGCTCACTCATGTGAACACTTTCCCCCTTAAAAGAGAATTAAATGGATTAGCGCAAACGTCAGTAAATTTAGCGGTGCATTACCCTTGCAACATTCCAAATGGCAGATCTCAGTCAGACAACAGGATTAGCTGAGTTCCTGCTCCCTGCCTGCCGTAATCTTTTGTCAGGAATCATGTCTCTCTCTCTCTCTCTCTCTCTCTCTCTCTCTCTCTCTCTCTCTCTCTCTCTCTGTCTCTCTCTCTCTCTCTCTCTCTCTCTCTCTGTTCTTCTGTGGACCACTCACGGAAGTTTTTCTTTTCTTTTATTTCCATCTCTAATGATCAACTTTGTTTGTAAAGCTGAGCAAAACTACTTTGGATCTTCTGTGCGCCTTTAAGCCGCGGTACTAAGGGCAGAGGCCCATTTAGACAGGATCTCTGTCTGGTGTGTACTCCTCTGTCTCGTTTTGGGAGGCATTGATATGGCCAGTGGCTAGTGGCCAGGTGCGCTGACACAGACTATTATTTTGGGAGCGAGTAGCACCATCTCTCAGCTTTTTGTGCCATTTTCAGGTCAGGCCTTTAGGTCATTCCCCCCCTACAGATTCTACCAGTCTATTTTCTGGTCGGCTGATGGAAGGTAATGACTGAGAGGCTGATGATGGTGCTGGCTGTGCCTGCATGTGACCATGTCATCTCAGCTCAGTGACAGGGCCCGCGGTGGCCGGCGTCTGCCAGGAGAGCGGCAAGGAAGAGGCAGAGCCCAACGCCTGGTCCGGGGGGTCAATGTGAGGTGGCCCTTGCGCTGACAGACAGGACACCGGGGTTTGTTAGCAAGATTTGTCCCTGCCGCAGATCTCCTGTCTGCCGGTTGTGGCACTCGTGTCAATTTGCACCCCACGCATGTCGCCAGTCTAGCTGACAGGTGAGCGGTGGTATGGCGTCCTGTCCGCCTAATTGTACCCCGCAGTCCTGCCTGTGTGTGGGTGCAGAGAGGATCGTTGAGGCCCGGGCCTGTTATTGCCCTGCTTGCCCTGGTGGCCAGGCCCAGAGCAACCTGCTCAGCATGGGAGTAATCCAAGGTGAGGGCCTGTCGCTCTGTCAGCTGGTTGTCTATATCGTGTGCAGAGAATGATGGACACAGCCGCCATGCACAAGACACAGATATGTATTCTGAGCCTACCTTCTGCACATGTGGTGGCGTGCACAGCAAGCATGCTTGTGCAAAAACATACACAAACTCCCACTCTCAACACATGCAAACAATAAATCAAACTACATTTACATGAAATCCAGGGAGAGGTAGATAGATACACATGCATTTATGCCATGCATGCTGTATTCTTCAGGGACTCCAAGGCTTTCAATGTGTGCGTGTGTGTGTGTGTGTGTGTGTGTGTGTGTGTGTGTGTGGGGGGGATTGTCAAACTGTCCATTGTTGAATTCCCAAAGAATTCAAAGAACTTTGTATGTAAATATGTTGAACACAATTCTCAAGCAATTGTTTCCCAGCTACGATACATGATAAATGGGCAAGAATTAATGCCGCAAGACTCAAACTACAGCCATTCCTCACACAAATACACACTTTTGTCATGTCATCTGTCCTCTTGAATACTTAAAAAATGATATGTGACAGACAAACAGCAAATGAAACCCCTCCTAATTGTGCATTTGTTTTCTCCCACAGTTATCTTGTTATCAGTTAGCTTGTTTGATGAACAGTGTGCAGAGTGTGTGTGTGTGTGTGTGTGTGTGTGTGTGTGTGTGTGTGTGTGTGTGTGTGTGTGTGTGTGCGTGTTTGCGTGTGTGTTTGTAAGAGGGAGGGAGGGTGTGGGGCATAGTCGGGGAGGTGTGCCATTTCCTGGCTCATGAAGGCCTCGGTGCCAGCTGTGCGGGGCTGGTGCTGCTTCCTGGGGGCAGATGCCTGCAGAGCTGCCTCCATGATCCCAGCTCTGTTCCTATACCAGCCCCTGCAGTCTGCTTCACGCCCCGGGGGTGTGTGTGTGTGTGTGTGTGTGTGTGTGTGTGTGTGTGGGGGATTTCATACAACTGAAAGTGCAAATACACACTCTCGCTCCTTCTCTCTCTCTGTCACACACACACACGCAAACAAACACACACACACCTCCTAGGCTCTGGAGCATTAATTAAGAAGCATACAAGTCTGCCACACCATGGTATACCTCTATCACACGCTGGAAAACAGGACGAGAAGAACAATTTGACACACACACACGCTGCAGTACATTTGGAGGAACTGGGATCTGCAGCCGGACCCCGACAACTGAGAGATGGAGAAAAAGAGAAAAGATTCCAGTCGTTTTTTCGCCTCTGAACATCAGCTCCTCCTCGTCTTCAACCCAGCTCGTCCACCGCTTTCATCACCAATTCCCCCCGTCTCCCCTCTGCTCTTCTCTCCTTTCCTCTCAGTGCACGTTGTTACTGACACCACACTGGCATCCAGAGGCCTTGGCGGGTACTGCAGTCTCCGGCACAGCCCCCCACCAGCACTAAGTCTATAAATAGCCTCTAATTAACCACAGCACTGTAACTTTGGAGATGTTGTTTGGAGTGAATGTTTGTTGTCTTGTATCCATAGAAGACGCTCCTCTCTGGGACTGAAGGAGGAATTAAGGTCTCTTTGCATTTTGATAATAACACGCAGATGTAAACTCTTTTTTCTTAAGCCAGCGTGTGAAAATGACATGCAGGTGAAACTACATGAGAGAGGGCATGAACTAACCAGGGCCAGGCTGATTCTGATGATGTATGACTCTGATTTTGGGCTTGAAATGAAAACATCTGATGGAGGTTTGCTTTCTGTCCGCCACATTTGTGTTTGAGGATTGGGGATTTCACTTGACAGTTGTTAAAGTCTGACTTGAAACCTGCCTGATTCTGTGTTAAGGAACTGCAATCATAAAACTATTCGGGAGTCGCTATTTCAGTGGAAAGTGGGGGTGTCCCATGTCAGCTGTTCAGATGATTTCCATCTCTGAGAAGAATATGATTATGGACATTAGTGGACATTTTGACAACATTATATCTAAATCTAAAACATATGGCAACAAAACATGAGATGATTCTATTCACAAGTATCAGAATTTTTATGTCATATGATAGTTATATTACTAATAATAATCCCTTATTGTCAGTGCATTTATTCTCAATCCACGGATTAGCACCAGCAGTCAGGATTGATTTCTCTTAAAGGACCATGACTCTATTTTTGCATTTTAATAAAATTGAATACACATCATGTATACATTTATATGACTGCTGACATGTACACCGCCTGAAACTCTAGGGTTTTTTGGACACAGGACTAAAATCATCAATCATCACTTTGTCTGCTAGTTTGAAGAAAGTTACAAAAGTAGATTTTAGTCTACAGTCACTGCTGTGGTACTTATATACAGAAACATTATATTTATTTCTTAATTAATATTTTTTGTTATTAGTCCACAGGACAGAGGATGTTGTATGTTGTTGAGATTGTAAAAAAATATGATTTTTGAATTGTGAAACTTGGAATCTAAGTTTCAACTAAGTCAGGTACTAATGTGCTTCTATAGTTATCAAAGTAGCATTATTATTCTGTAAAAATGCAGCTAAACGTGTAAATTAAATTTAAAGTCTACATTGCAATAGTGGCACTTTCAAAACAATGCCAATAACAATACACAAAGGATGTTTGCTGTGATAGATTACTGGATTCAGCATGTTTCTCAGTAGGTTGACTTTGATTGCATAATAAAATAACAAATCATCCAACGGACTGGCTGCGGGATAAGGAAAGCATTCAAAAATCTAACAGGGTTTGGACATACTGTATGTCTGCAGTAATGTGAAGTATATACAGTATGTTGTAAATGGGCACTGTCATCCTAAAGTGAATCACAATGTATTGCTTCCACAGTATGGACCTGGTTCTCAAGAAGCCTAATTAATGAAATCAATGAGAAGAGAACAGAATTAGCTTCCTTACAGTGTGGACGCTGCACGCTTCACATTCTCCTTCTGAGTGTGTGATGGGGCTGGCTGCAGAGGGCTGTGGCAGCTGTCTGAGCGCGCGTTTTGCTCATATGAGGCAGAAATGCTCACGGTGCACTGATTTCCGATAGGTCTTCACCTCCTCTGCTGTTCATTGCCTGCGGCTCCTTCCTCCTTCTCCTCCTCGGCGCTCAATCAATTGACTGACGCCGCTGACCAGCTCCCACAGCACGCTGCCGGGGGAAGGGAAGTTATTGGAGTCGTGTGTGTGTGTGTGTGTGTGTGTGTGTGTGTGTGTGTGTGTGTGTCTTCCTCAGATACCTCCAGTGAAGTTGTACAGTGCATGCAGTAATGTTTGAATAATCTGCAATTAATCTGCAGAAATCTCAAGCTTCAGACAGCAAAATAACGGATACACCAGACTCTCCACGGTGAACTTCTGTGGCAGGCAGCTGTGTTAAAGATGTGGGGTTGTGTTCAAATATGTATTTCTAAAGATTTTCTTTGACATTTGTTTGACATTTAGTTTTGAAAATGTTAACAACCTACTCTCTTATTGTATATTAAGTACAGGCAGGGTTTTACAGCACAGAGATTTTGAAACATGCTTACACTTTTTAGGACTTCTTATAATGTGACTTCATTTTTTACATAAAGGAAAGTGCTGATGCTATAATATGCTTTATTTTTATTTGAGTGTGTAGGCAAAATACTATAAGCAGCAGCAAATACTGTGATGTACATCTCATGCATAAGATGTACAGGGTTTACAGAGTCAAAACACATTTCTAACTCATAGACGAGTAGAATTGTAGTCACCAGGGGGGAAAAAAAATATTGCACAGAACAGTAATATTAAGCCACTAGAGGGGATCTAAATATGAAAATCTGTAAATCTACAGCTGTTCCTAAATTTGCAAAAGAAAAGCAAACTGACATAAAGCAAAATATTCTACTACATATTGCATAAATAGCTTAGAGAATTCATGTTTAATTTGTGTCATAGATTTCCCATTGTGATAAAAAAAGTAATTTATAATATATACTGAATAATACATATTATATAATTACATTGTGATTTAATTAGGGTGTTATGGCTTAGGGTGTTACAGAATACACTGATGTCAAGGAATGAGGGTGTCACAAACAAGTAAAAACATACTTGGCTTCTTTTTCTTTTATTAACAAGTGTAGCCTCTTTGACACAGGACCACGTAAAAACAACTATACATTTCAATACTTCAAATCTGATGCATTATACAGAGATACAGCCAAAGGTTCATCTTCATCCCAAGTCAGTAATCCTAAAACACAAAATGACATCAGTACAAACAAACCAACTATGCATCAGTAAGATGTGACAGAAATCGAAGGCTCTGACAAGATTTTACTATGCTTAATACAATATTATAATAACTAAAAGTCCGTCTGGCAGTGACTCGGTTGGTAGGGCTCAGAGGGTTGCTGGTTCAAGTCCCCGCATGGACCAAAGTATGCAGTGTGGACTGGTAGACTGGTTTCTGTGATGGCAGTTCACCTCCTGGGAAATGCCAAGATGATCTTGAGCAAGGCACCAAACCCCCCCTCCAACCGCTCAAGGTGCCTGATCAGCAGTCGCAGCCCACTCACTCTCGCAAATCTCCATTATTGCATGTATAGGACCTGAGCATGTGTGTGTGTGTGTATTTCAGGCCTGTGTGCAGTGTAACAACAATTCAAGTCAATTTTATTTTATTTATTTATCTCAAGACACTTTACAGATAGAGTAGGTCACACCCAACAATTCCAGTAATTCACCCAACAGCAAGCATTTAGTGGCGAAGAAAAACTCGGACAGACCCAGGCTCTTGGTAGGCGGTGTCTGACGGTGCCGTTTCGGGGAGGGGGGTGATGAACAGTGCCAATTATAGTAAAAAATGAATAGAATGGAACTATGACTAGAAGTAGTAGTTGTAGTAGTTCCGGCGTAGCAGGGCACTGCAGGGCATTACAGGGTGTAGCAGGATGCAGCAGGGCTTAGCAGTGAGTGTAAATTGTCATTTCCCCTTCGGACCGAAGTATAAAGAGTAAGTTAAGGGTATAAATTAAATAGATATTAAACTAGAGGACTAAACAAGAAGTCAACAATCATTTAACACCTTTCTGAAAGGCAACTCTGTGATATTTTTAACAACTTTAGAAGACTTGAAGACTTCTATGCTTAAATATTCCACCTATCACTGTGGTGGAAGAACTATCCAGATCACATATCACTACAATGTTAAAAAAACATTACCAGAAACAGCCCTGACTTTAACCCTCTGAGGAAAAAAAACGTTTGACAACACACTTGACTTGACTGAACTCTCTTACTCCAAAAGCAATATTATAAAATCTAATTTTAGACAAGCATTATTTTATTATTCTATTTTATTCATATATATATTTATATTTACTCTACTTGTGTGAACCCAAGAATGTTGTTAGCTAATTTCAAGCACCAAAAAATTTAGTTTAGGTTTGTTTACTCAAGAGACTTTGACACACACGCACACACACACACACACACACACATACACACACACACACACACACACTAACGCAAACATCAACTTTTCAGCTTAAGGACCAAATCATCTCTTTAAACCTTGTTCGGGGACACATCTGTGTAGTACACAGAAAGCTGAGTTTGTTCTGGACATTTTGATCTAAAACACATGGGTATCCGCTTACATGAATTATCCTTCACATGTGAATTTAAAAAGAAATTTAACAACAAATTTAAGCCTTTCAACCTCAGAGTGTTAAAATACAGAAGTATTACCAGCTAAATAAACAGAAAAGAGATGCTCAGATCTGTGGACTTTTAAAGTTACTGACTATGTTGTTGTGTGTTGGATTGTGTCATTTTATAACAGGGCACAGGGGCGGCGGACTGGGGGTAGAGTACCCAAGGCCCTCATGTGAAGAGGACCCAGAAAGATGCTAGAATAAATAGCTGTGGATGTGTGGAGAGAATGCCTTTCTACAGGGAACTGAATTCTGACAATGCATCATGTTTTTTCTGCTCATCATCTTAATCTCCATAATACAGCTGTAAGATGTAAGAGGAAAAAAGTGTTGTAGTACAGTACAGAAATATATTTAAGTAAAGAAGAATTATAATAGTAATGTATGTAATGTATAATAAATAATAGTGTATACTGTATTAATCCCACAAGGGGAAATTGCTATTATTAATTAATTATATTACTAATAAATGTATTCCAATACTTTTAAACAGCAGATACAGTTTCTCCTCCTGCAGAACAGAGAGCTTTTAAGATGTTCACAGGTAAATGGGGTTTGTACATGTTTTACCTGTGTAAACAGGAAATACCTCAACGTGAGGCAAGATTATTGTTTATATGCATAAACGTAAATAAAATGTGTTGTTTCGGTTACATTTTGTTTACATCTCCACTGCTGCTGCAGAGTAAATATATAATAGCATGATATGTACTTTTTTCTGAGGATAAATGCAAAGATTTGTCAATGAAAAAAAGCAAACTCTAGATCAGATATGTTCCAAGCTATTTGGGGATCCGTTTTCATTTTCCCACAATCACAGCTGTGATTCCCAAACCTTTACATAAAAAAAACCCGCTGCTGGTTTGTTCAACTGTTTTTCTGTTGTGAGGCTTCACCTCTGAGACCAGGGAGGTGGAGATACCAGGTGTGTGATAGAGAGTACCTTCCTCAGGGAATGTAAGGTGCCTGCTGTCATGGCCACCAGCACAGGTGTGTGTGTGTGTGTGTGTGTGTGTGTGTGTGTGTGTGTGTGTGTGTGTGTGTGTGTGTGTGTGTGTGTGTGCCACCACCCAGGGGAGCTGGTCAGCTGTTGTTTCATGCAAGAGATTACACAGCTTAATCACAAGCCGGATCAGGTGCAGCTGATGCACGCACACACACACACACACACACACACACACACACACACACACACACACACACACACACCCAATTAGCCCCATTATACCAGACCCTATATGCCTAGGGAAACAGACATATACAGGTAAGCACAGCCTCACTTTTGTGCAGGCCCATACATGTAGCATAATAGTCCACACACACGCATGTCACTAAAAGGCATACAATTAGAACCAGATTCATAATACAGTCCTATATATATATATATATATATATATATATATATATATATATATATATATATATATATATATATATATATATATATATATATATATATATACATCACACCTCTGGAGCACACACATTGGTTGATGTATCACAGTGGGACTTGAACCCAGATCTCCCACCAAGGCTTGTGTCATATCCACTGTACCATCACCACCCCCACTAATAGTTCACAATAATGTGTTATCTGTCAGCAATTAGTTTTTATATTTGTAGAGAATGTAAAGATCCATAAAGCCCCATGATCCGGTCAGTCAGTGTGGTCAAAGTCTAATATGATGGACGTGATGCCGTTTGATAGATATAACTATATACTGCAGAATTGATCAATACCACACTGGCTGTAAAACCCCTTCAACTATGCTGATTCTAATGAGACAAACCCTACTCAAGATTTTATCACTGTTATCATTGTTTCACTAGGGGAACTGTATTATCAAACAGTGTCTTTGAGGCTATTGGAACAAACAGGTTTTTAATTTAAATCATTACTTAATTAAAAAACAAATTAGGATTTTTGAAAGAAGCGCCCATGGATACCTCAGCTGGTTAAGCATGCACCCAATGTATAGAGGCGTAGTCCTTGCTGCAACAACCATGTGTTCAATTCCGTAAGCAGAGTATAGCAACTACTATACTTCATCAACTGCCTAGGTGCATCTTACTGTAAGAGGTGCAAGTGTGGAATTAAATGGGTTAAAATAGCAATATAATAATATAATAGTATATAGTAATACTATATAATAATAGTATAATAATATAATACAGGTTGTGTCAAAATGATTGCTATTTAAAGCTTAATTTTTTAATATTAATGAACGGCCCTTAAATCCATGTCATTGCCAAATGACTTGATGCCAAGCTAATTAAGCTTGTCGGCTTCACAATACTGGTGTAGTCCGGCAACTTTCGCCTGCAGAAACTAAAGTGAATAGTATTACCTCTTGTGTCATGTGGGTGCGCCGACAGTGATGTTGTCATTACTTAGAATTTGTCATGGTGGAGACAGAAACCACGCACTATAGCTTTACAATGAGTGATGGCAGAGAGAATTATCTGTCTAGACCGCAAACGTCAGCATCACTCTCGTGGGCCGACAGCCATCAGAAGGGAGGAAAAAAGGTTAGCAGTGAAGTTGTCTAGTGGCAGTACAGCGTAGGTTGCAGTTTTCCCCATGATTAAACACTGCAGCTCCTCATACCCAAGAGATGAGACAGACCCGTGTCTTGCTTCCCAGCTGCTGAGCAAAAGTGAAGGGAGAGTCTGTGGGATTACAAACTGGATCACAGAGTTACTAAATGTAGATGAATATATTTATTCAGCCTTTTTATTAAGCATCAACCTTGCATATTATAAAGACAATAGAATGAATGTGTTGATAAAAACGTTGCGTTTATGCCTGTAAGATGCAGCAGAGACAGAGGGCAATTCCAATGAATGAATGAATGAAAAACACTTCTGATATGCTAGCGGTGAAGACACAGGGTTTGAGGTGGTTTCTTTTTATCTGTCCTGCCACAATGTTCTATGGTAGTAGGCTGAAGTGGGCTGAAGGTAAGTAAACAGTGTGATCAAGATACGTTATGAGTAAAACACATTGTACTGTTTATTTAAGGTGACAGTAGGTCAGTCTGTAGTTGGGTTGGAAACCGGAGGGTCGTTGGTTCAAGCAGTCCAAAGTATGGTGGTGGACTGGTAGCTGGAGAGGTGCCAGTTCACCTCTTGTGCACTTCCAAAGTGTTCTTTAGTAAGACACCCAACTTCTCAGGTCGCCTTTCCATGTGCAGCCCCCCCACACACACACTCTGACATCTCTCCCATTAGACAAAGGGATGGGTATCTCTCTCTCTCTCTCATCTGCCTCCTCTAGTCAGAGGGATGGATCTCTCTCTCTCTCTTCCCATCTCCTCTAGACAGAGGGATGGGAGAGTTCTAGCCTGACCAGTTATCCTCTCTTTACCCTGTCTCTCCTAGTTATGCTGTAATAGTCCCCCAGCTAATAATAGACAGCTGGGGGACTTCCTTTGACACACCGAGTTCCTCTCTCCTCTATCTTTCTATCTTTCCATTTGTGTGCATCCATGTCCCAGAAATGCTTGTTACTAACCTAGCTCTGGGGAGTCATTCCCCGGAGTCCTTATGTTCTTTTTCGCCCAGCATGTTTCCTTGGATCAGGGAGGCTCCAAAATCATGGTAGTAGCTATCGCCATGGTCCCGCTACACGTCCTGCGATGCCGTGTTCATCCTGCTACGCTCTGCTGTGCCCTGCTACATCCTGCTGTGCCTTGTAATGCCGCACAGTGCCCTGCTATGCCATGAACTACTACAAAGAACTACTACAAACTACTATTTTTTGTGACTGTTATTGCCACTCTTCATTCTAACCCCAACCAGTCGTCAGACACCGCCTACCAAGAGCTTGGGTCTGTCCCAGGTTTCTGCCTAAAAGGAAATTTTTCCTCTCCACTGTCGCACTGTTGCTTGCTCTGGAGGAAACTACTAGAACTGTTGGGTCCTTGTAAATTATGGAGTGTGGTCTAGACCTGCTCTATCTGTAAAGTGTCTCGAGATAACTCTTGTTATGAATTAATACTATAAATAAAATTGAATTGAAATTGAACTGAAAATAGTGCATGTACAGGTACTGAGCATGTTTGTAATTCAGGCCTGTGTGTAATAACAACAGAATACAGTGTAAATTGTAATTTCCCTTTATGGGATTAATAAAGTATACATTATTAATAATATTATTATTATCTGTTCCCTCTCTGTTGATGTCAGCAGGCAATTCAGTGAAAATTGTTGCAAATGGCAATGCGCACCTCTTTGGACATTCTCTGGCTCCATCAGCTGAGCTGCTGCTCAGGGCCGACACCTCATCACTTTCATATTTACTTCATTTACTTTGTCACTCCTGATTGAACTGCCATCCAGATGTTCTGAGTATAGAATAAAGCTCATGTAGAAATAAAAAAGACAGATCCAAGCTTTACAATTGATGACATCCCAAGTTTAAGACTTCAAGAACCTCATGATCATAACAATTATTAGAACTTTTCCCGGCCATGAAAAAAACACTGGAGTTAATTTGGGTGGTGTTCTCTAAGCCCATTTTACATTTAAATTCAACACAAATACCTAAAGGTGTTTTTAACTACTGATTATGTTGCATACATATTTAGTCCTTTATGGTTTTTTCTATATATTGTTTCGTACAACTAATAAGAGCTACAACATCTTTGCACATCCTGCACTAAACAACAGTTGTACATATTTTCTCATGTTCATTTATGTTATCATTTATTTTACATTTGTTTCCTTTTTATTATGTGTATGCTGTGAATAATGTTACATTCCGTTCTGTGAGAACTTTGAAGAAAGTCACTCTCATCCATTTTATTTGTATCCTAGAGTGCAACACTGTTTTCCTATCTGTGTGAGTCATGCCAACCATCCTGACTCTTTGGTTTCTTACTCCATGTCATCTAAATGGATGTAGCGATTGTTGGAGAATATCCTTGTGTGTCTCATTAAACCTTTAGAACATTGTGAATTGAACCCCCCCCCCCGACCAGATTCATGCATTGCCATAGCGACCACTTCTCTGCTGACTTAGCTGACTTAACCCTTGAGTTGTCTTCCCGGCTTCTATTAACTTGTCCTTCCTGGTCAACTGAAAATTTGCCTTTTTTTGGTGCTTTTCTCCCTGCTTTTTTCCCGCTTTCTAAACGTTTTTCTCACTTTTTTTCCAAATGCCACTGAGATTCAGCATCTGAGGTGTCCTGAGGGCTGACAGAAAGACAGACAGATCCGTCGCTGCTTTTGTCTCTATCTTTATTTTCTTATTTTCTTCTCTGATGCCACTGTATGTCTGGAGATTAATTAAATGGCTACCCAGCCAGCCAGGGCCACATCAGCCATCAATGGTGTCTTCTCGCCACAAGCTTCCTGCTACAGTGGCGCTGGAGAGAGCGAGCGTGTGCGTGCGTGTGTGTCCGTCTGCCTGTCTGTGGGTGTGTGTGTGTGTGTGTGTGTGTGTGTGTGTGTGCGCGCACCTACACATGCTATTAAAATGTGTCTGTTTATCTGTGTTTTGTGTGTGTGCGTGTCCTACTTGGTGTGTAGTTCCTCGTGTCTGTTGTACACGGCTGCACACAGTAACATTCTTTAAGTGTGTTGGTCGTTGCATGTTCTGTCTGGGTAATTGTGTGAACATAGGTGTGTGTTTGTGAGCATGAAATTAATTTCATGGTACGGCTGTGTGTATGTGTTTGAATGTGCACAGTTGTACAGTGTGTGTGGATATACAGTATCTTCAGCTGTTTTGGACTGCACAGAATGTGTGTCCAATTATATTTGTGCTTCTTGCACTTGTACTGTGTTTGGGATGCATGTGTGTATCCACAGTCTGCATATATATATATACATATATATATATATATATATATGTATGTATATATATATACATTATGTGTCTTCTGTGTGTTTCGGTATCTTTTGGTATCGGTTTTCTACATGCATGTGTGTTTTGTGCAGGATAAACTACGCTCCAGTAGAGAGTTGTGCCACAGTAGCCGTCAGCCGTGGGCGGGGGATTGGGGGATCTGCGGTGGGATGTTGGATCTGAGTGTTTATTGTTTGCCATTATTGTTGTCATTACGGCTAGCGCTGGCATCAGTGGTGTGTGTGCTCCAGCCAGTCTTATCATTACCATCCCGCATCGCCATGGTTTTCCAGTTGTCAATTTACTGTACAGACTCCTCTCAAGAATTTCCCCCGCTGTCACACTGCTGAAGGCTTCCTATTTCCCATTCCCTTCAGTTTTCCCTCTTTGTTCTTTGTCCTTTTCAGTTTTTCGCTATGCTTTAAAGAAGTGTGTGGACATTATGTGTGTGTTTGGGGGTGGGGGGGTCAGTGAAGCTGGCAGCTCAGACCGGTTCTGCTCGGCTTTTCGGGCCTTAATTGAGACATACTGTCAGAGTGACAAACAGATTTGCATGCGGTGTGTTTTTCAGAATGTGCTTTTTTCAGCTCCTTACCACTCTGTTAATCAGCTCTCCACCACTCACATGAAGAAATGTGCACACATGCATGCACGCACGCACGCACGCACACACACAAACACACGCGCACGCACGCACGCACGCGCACACACACACACACACACACACACACACAGGTATCATCTATACAGTATGCACACAAAACTGCACAAGAAGCTGTGGCGGATGGTTGTTTCTTCCTAACCTGACAGTAATGAGAAGTAGAAAAATAGAGTTGGAGGAGAAGATACAGACTGGAACATTTAGCTGATATATTAAACTGATACTGTCCTTGTTTTAACAAGACTAAGAGTCTACAGCTATGCTAGCAGCCTAGTGCCGTTGTACTAAATGCTAACATGACAATAGCAATGCTAACATGCTGATGTGTAGCAGGTAAAATGTTGTTTCCTTGTAAACCATCTTAGTTTGGCATGTCAGCATGCTAACATTTGCTAATTAGCAGTTTAGCTGAGGCTAATGGGAACGTAATTAGTTTTGCAGATAATTGGCCATTAAGCATAGTATTATATAAATATCAGTAGGATTTATTCTCTGGGCAATCAATCAAGTTGTTGAGATGTTTCAGTCTGTGGAGTGACTTGACGCCAGAAACACATTACACGTGGAAGCGCTGAAAGCAGAGCTATGAGTACCCGTAGAGAAAGGCCCACTCAGCTAATAAACTACAGTACATCTGAGAGTTTCATTAGGACTGTTTGAAACAATGCTTTCCCCAATGGTCTGAATAGGTGTCAAAGTATTCCCCTTTCTGCAGCAACATCCCCATCTTTCAATCAATGCCATCTCAACCGATGAGTATTAATACAATACTAACATATTAACACTAACATTTTGGAAATAGTTGTTGATAATTACGTCCATTCTCTGCTGGTGGTCTAGGTAGTGTACTGTACTCACCTCCTGGTCCGATCCCTATGTGTAGCCTACCATAATAAAAGGTGCATATTGTTTTCAAAAGCAAATTCACAAGACCAGCACTGATACTAAGAGATACTGAGAGACATATTTATAGTAGCTAAAGGCCAGTTATTTTTTTTCAGTAGTTGTTGGAGACCAAACCAAAGGAAATGTTGAACTTGATGTATTATATCTATTACATCTGTAAAGAGCACATTAATTACTATATACTAGCACATTAATTACACATTTTTTATAAGATGTTCAGGCTGTGTGTACGTCATTTTATTTTGAAGTATTAGATTCCCCACCAAACAAGTATTTATGCAGCTTTAAACAAATTTAAAAAAGAAACAGACATTTAGCCAAAATTACTGTTCATGTGGTTTGTCTGTCTGAATGGACACAGACAAGTATTAGTATCTTGAAATAAGGCATGGTGATGGCTAAACAAACAATTTTAAAGGACAAGAACTGTTTAATATTGGTTGTGGCCCCACTTTCTTTGGTCCTGGCAAAACAGATGGCTTTTTGATGGTCCGTCTTTGTCTCTAGGGCTTCCATTTTGTATCAGCATTTAACCTAAACAATAGATCTATATCTGTGAATGTATGTTTTGCATCATGTGGGATGAACATACGCAAAATACGCCCACCCGCATGTAGGTTCCGAGGCGCGCCAGCAAACCAGAGAGAGAGATACTGAACTCTGGTTAATTTGGGAAACATCCTGCAAACTAGAACCAACAATCAAATTATATTTTACTTTTTTTGAGTAAAATTCTCATCACACACTCATCAGCCAATTTAAATCCAGAGCTTGCCTTCCTACGTGTTCCGCCAAGCTAAGTTCCTTTCCGAGGCTATTTGGCATCCAGTGCATAGCGCCGCCCAATATAATTGTGATTGGTTTAAAGAAATGCCAATAAACCTAGAGTTTTCTTCTATGCAGTAATGCTATGTGGACTAGCCAGACTTTCCTCCACAGCGCTTGAGTTAGGTCATTGCTAGACCTAACACAATTTCACAAACAGGCAGCTGTCATACAATATATTTGCAGATGAGTCATGCAGACAAAACGCCAAAAATGCCACACAGAGAAATTGAAGAAGATCATGCTTTTTTTTTAGAAGTTAAATTTAAAGCATAAAAAAACAAAAACATAATCATAAAAAACAGGCAATACCGTTTCACTTCAATTCAATTGTATTTATATAGTGCTAAATCACAACAACAGTTATCTCATTGCTATTTCCATACTTCCATATTTCCGTACTCTGTGATGTTATTTACAGAAACCCAACAGTTCCCACCATGAGCAAGCACTAGGTGACAGAGGTAAGGAAAAACTTCCTTTAAAGAGGCAGAAACCTCGAGCAGAACCATGGCTCAGGGTGGGGGGGCATCTGCCTTGACCGATAGGGGGTGAGAGAGAGAGAGAGAGAGAGAGAGAGAGCGAGGAAGTCGAGTTAGTAACATGCATTAATGGAATGAGGTTGCATACAGATGGCATCTATATATATATATATATATATATATATATATATATATATATATATATATATATATCCCTCCTTTGTTGAGGTGTCTTCCATGTTTTTCTTGTTAAAGGTTGTTTTTTTTGGGGGGGGGGCCTAAGAACAGACAGTGTCATCTGCCAGCCTGTTCTCATGAACCACTCATTCAAAAGTAACGAAAAATTAAGCACTGTTATTTGCTAACCCTAACCCTAACCCTAACCCTAACCCTAACCCTAACCCTAACCCTAACCCCTAACCCTAACCTAACCCTAACCCTAATCCTAACCCTAACCCTAACCCTAACCCTAACCCTAACCCTAACCTAACCCTAACCAACCCTAACCCTACCCTAACCCTAACCCTAACCCCCTAACCCTAACCCTAACCCTAACCCTAACCCCCTAACCCTATAGGGTTGTAGCGGTTGTCACTACATTGACAACCGCTGTATAAGAACGCAGCTAGGGAGGAAGACTGGGTGGATGGGTAGGTATTAACACACAGGACTTTTAAGCCGGAGTTCGCTTCCCTGGGGAAACTAAAGTCTTTCACCCAGAAAATGTGTGTTCCTTGGAAGTGTTCTGATGCAAACCACAATCTGTCTCCTAATCTTAACTCGTCATTTTGGTGCAGAATCCTAACTTTTGTTGTTAAAAAACTGTCATATTTTGTGAACAAAATGTAACTGTATAATGTCCGCCAAATGACTGGCAGCTTGCGGTTCTCTGTTCCCGGCTCAAAGTATACCAACAATGACCGCTGATACATTGGAGGTCTCGGCTCCAATGTATCAGCGGCCATTGTGACCACCCGGCGTCACGAGACCAGCTGCAGTCTCCTAATTTCGTAGGATATCATACCTTCTGGTGTGCATACATTTTGGTATACAATATTGTCATACATACATGATACATGATAATGTGTTATATATGCTGTGCAGAATTTAAACCAATTTTTTTTTACATTGGTAACTTTTTTTTTAAAGATTATTTTTTGGGCTTTTCCACCTAATTTTTGACAGGACAGTTAGGTGAGAAAGGGGACAGACATGCAGGAAATCATCACAGATAAGATAAGAGTCAAGGCATAAATCTCTCAGTACATGTGCGCCTGCTCTACCTCTGAGCCCACCTGGCCACTTGATATTGGTAACTTTATCAAATAAACTGACCGAATGAAGGAACACTATGTAATACTGACTGCTAGCATTTGAAATGGATACTGTAGTCTTCATAGGCTACATTTCATGTTGCAGCAGAGCCTGATAACCTAACAGTAGTGCCGCTATTCACATTCTGCAAATCCTTCTCCTTTGTAATCTGACCTTTTCTATCTGTTCACTGAAGAAAGCCTCCCTGCTATCAAATGCATTATGCCTTGCAAGTATAATCACATTATATCTGGCCCACACAGCTTTATTTCTCAAACCTTAATCTACTTTCAGTCAGGTCCAAAGTATGCAACAGTGGGAGAATGCATTGTAATGAATGCCAAAAGCTGAGCACTAAGAGGTATTTTGTTCTTGGTTCTCTTAAAGAATATAGATTATGAATGAGGGTGGTATCAGACCTGCTGTGGTTTTCAATATGTATGAATCTCTCTTTATATGCACCGAGCCCCCTCCTTTATCTGCCACAGCAGGTGAGGCTCAGGCAGCACTTCTGACATTGATGCAAAGCAGCTACATGGGTTACGATTATTTAGTCCTGTGCATGGCTAAAAGTAGATATATAGATATATATCACGATCACACATAAGAATAGTAACGGAAATTAGAAAGGTTTAATTTCGTAGTTACAAGATGGAATGCTATTCAGTTTAGTCAGTTATCAGTTATTATTAGCCAAGCTGAGCCTACTGAACTCCCTGTGCCTTGTCAGTCTCCATCATATGCTCGGATGGGAGGAGAAGATGTTAATTGGAATATAGCCCAAAGTTCCGTTGGTGGAAACCAAAAAGTTGTGTTGTTAGAGATCCCTTGCCACCTGTCAGACCTGTCCCTAGCTTTCTTCAGGGATTCATAAATGCTATGACATTGACCTTGCGTGTTCAGGAGCACTATATTCAGATAGTGTTATAGTAATAGTGATAGTGTAGTGTTTGTTCTTGAAGCTGAAATCCACAATAGTCCCATATTTTGTCATTTTGTCCCCTCCTTTAATGGCAAGAAATTTGTCCCTGGCCACATGTAAGACGTATCCGTTGTCACTCATCTGTCATGAGGAACCGTCATGGGTGTTCTACTCCTAAACATTTACTATGGCTGTGGCTCAGTGGTAGAACGGTTGTCTGCCACTTGGAAGGTTGGGGATTAGATCCCTGGCCCTGTAGTCCCATGTTGAAGTGCCCTTGGGCAAGCCATTCAACCCTGAGTTGCTCCCGAGCAACATGGGCTATGGAGTTAATAACTAGACCTACAGTGGGAGAAATAAGTATTTGACCCCTTGCTGATTATGCAGGTTTGCCCACTTACAAAGAATGCAACGATCTATAATTTTAATCATAGTATTTATAAAAATTGAAAACCATCTGATGAGGAAAAACAAGTATATGACCCCCTACCAAACAGCAAGTATTCTGGCTCCTACAAGCCAGTTAGTCTTTCTTTAAGACACAGCCCCAATCCCAACCAATTATCTGTATAAAAGACACCTGTCAACACCCAAACAACCAGCATCCAACATCACCACCATGGGCAAGACCAAAGAGCTTTCTACGGACATCAGGGACAAGATTGTAGATCTGCACAAGGCTGGGATGGGCTACAAGAGAATCGGAAAGCAACTTGGAGAGAAAAGATCAACTGTCGGTGCAGTTATCAGGAAATGGAAGAAGCACCACACCACCGCCAACCTCCCTCGGTCTGGGCCTCCACACAAGATCTCGCCTCGTGGGGTGTCCCTGATCATGCGAACGGTGAGGAATCATCCCAAAACCACAAGGGGGGAACTGATGAATCAACTGAAGGCAGCTGGGACCACAGTTACAAAAGAAACGGTTGGTAACACACTACGCCGTCATGGATTGAAATCCTGCAGCGCACGCAAGGTCCCCCTGCTCAAGAAGAAACATGTACAGGCCCGCATGAAGTTCGCCATTCACCACCTGGACGACTCAGAAGAGGCCTGGAAGAAAGTGATGTGGTCAGATGAGACCAAAATAGAACTTTTTGGCCTCAACTCAACTTGTCGTGTTGCCGAGTACAACCCAAACACAGAGTACACCGAGTACAACCCAAAGAACACCATCCCCACCGTCAAGCATGGTGGTGGCAACATCATGCTTTGGGGGTGCTTTTCAGCCAAGGGGACGGGGCAACTCCATCGTATTGAGGGGAGGATGGACGGGGCCATGTATCGTGGAATTCTGGACCAACATCTCCTTCCCTCAGTGAGAGAGCTGAAGATGGGTCGAAGATGGGTGTTTCAGCACGACCCTAAGCACACCGCCAAAGCAACAAAAGAGTGGCTGAAGAAGAAGCACATCAAGGTTCTGGAGTGGCCTAGCCAGTCTCCAGACCTGAATCCAATTGAAAATCTTTGGAGGGAGCTTAAAATTCGAGTTGCCAGGCGACAACCTCAGAACCTGAATGATTTGGAGGCTGTCTGCAGGGAGGAGTGGGCCAACATCCCTGCCGAAATGTCCACAAACCTTGTCACTAACTATAAAAACCGTTTTGACATCTGTGCTGGCCAATAATGGCTTTTCTACAAAATATTAACATGCTGTTTGTCCAGGGGGTCAAATACTTGTTTTTCCTCATCAGATGGTTATCAATTTTAATAAATTCATATGATATGATTTTCTGGAATTTTCTTTGGGATTCTGTCTTTCACTGTTAGAATGTACATATGATTAAAATTATAGATCGTTGCATTCTTTGTAAGTGGGCAAACCTGCAAAATCAGCAAGGGGTCAAATACTTATTTCCCCCACTGTAAGTATTCAAAGCTCTGGTAATTGCCAAAAAGACATAGCTAAAAACATAATTGTATAAAACAACAACCCCAACCTATCTATTAGTCCAGTGTGCTAAATTAGACTGTAAATAGCTCCTTATTACCACTTTAATCAAGACAGGTCTCTTAGTACAGTAGTATATAATCCAGTTTGTGAGAAGTGATGATGTCAATTACGATGAAATTAGTTTGGCTAGAGATCTTACATTAAGCAGTGTTTCAGAGTGCAAGGGACTTGATATGTACAAGACAGCGATTCACTTTCTAAAAATGTTCCTACTGGTTTGAGCCTAGATTTTGGTTTATTGTTGATTGCGACTCACTGTACAAGTGCTGTCATGTCACAAGCTAAAGGCATTACAGGAATGTTTGAGTTCAATGCAGTGTGAGTTCAATGTTCATGGATAAAAGACGAGATCCTGCATGATTTTGATGAAGACGATCACGTTTGAAGAGGTCGGGTTTGTGGTAGAAGGTGGTGAAATTATTCACATAGGGCATGTTTGTATGGTACCGCAGGAGCCCTTAAGACAGGTGTGTAGTTGCCTTAATTAATTAAAACTTTATCGCCAAAAATTGGGGGAAGGCAGTGGTCCTGACATTACGCACGCTTGCCGGTGTTCAAAATACTGTCAATTAAGCAAACAAAATCCGCTTCTCAGATTGCTGCATCTTTAGAGCATTCATTCTGGGAGGGGGGGGACAAACAGTCTAGGGCTCAAGGGTGAAATAAGCTTGGGACTTGGGCTCTGCACCGCGGCTCAGCCATTCATTTTCACCCACAGCTGGTGGACCATCACATGGGGAAGACTTACCAGGGGCGAAAATCAACCCATACAAGGCAAGGTGGTGTCGTTGGGACATGGAGCACGAAATTTGCTTAGACTGGGCACTGCTGACTTCTTTCTTAAATCCTCCCACAGGCGACGGATGTCATCAGTTATTTGTGAGTAGACAGACAGACAGTTCTCACACAGCTGCCGGCTAGCTTAGCATAAGCTTGCAGCAACGGTGGTAACTTTAAGTCAAGAGTAAAGGATGTTTTAACAATCAGTCTCTCACAATTACTGGTAGTCCTTCAGTCCATAAAAGTGGTAAAGGAGCAAAAAAATCCACAATATAGTCCACAAAAACGCTGTTAAAAGCATATTACAGAGCTTCTGTTGGGCAAACAAAACGCAGCAACCGGAACCGGAAGTAGGTAATCAACGAGTAGTTACAAACCAGGCATGTACCACAATTGGTTCTTCTGGGAGTTAATATAAGGTATGAAAACCTTTGCAATTGGATGTGGTTGCACTATGTCATACTTGCTAGTTTGAAGGATGCTGAAGCTACTTTTATGATGATCCTTGCTAATATTTTTTAACCTGGTTAGTCCCATGCCAAATATATATAGAGGGAAGTCCTTTAACCATTTGTAACCAGTGGATAACAATACAAGTAATGATAATGAAGCACAATCATATAACTGTGTTTAACTGTGCAGATTGCAACGTGGTTGATGATTAGCTGCACAATATGTGATATTAAATTAAAGTCCAGCACCTGCAAACCAATAAATGTGTGTAACCCAGATGTCCATGCTCTCACCACTGCCCCCCCTCCCAACTGGCGCTAAGCCACTTGGCTGGGCTCTGTCAGCTACTCTTGACTAATTAGCTCTGTTGTTCTCCACCTCCCCAGATTCCTCTGTTTCAAGTACAGACACACAGCACCAAGCTTTCATGTTCACCTCCCAATCTCCTCTATAATACAGCTGTGAACAAAGTCTGACTGAATCTAACCCCCTGCACCCCTCCCAAAACTGTTGATCCTTTTGCTAGGTGTGTACTGCCCAGTAGACTCAAGGGAAACATCCACTAAAAAGCAATAAACCAATGGCATGTGTCCATTGACGGCGTCATTTCCACGCTTCCCATTCATTTCTATTGGAGCAGCTGTGCAATACATTCTGGTAGTGTCGCTGGGACTTTGGAGAAGCAAGAGGTTGAGTCGTCTGCTCCTCATTTGCATAAAGTTGAATCCAGGCAACTTAATGCAAATGAGGGGCAGCTGGCTTAGCTCGACACCTCTCAAAAATACAAATCTTTAAAACTGATCGTTGTTGATCTGAAATGAAGGCAGATTTAGCAAATGCATGGCCTATTCCTTGCTTAAGATGTTTTCAGAAACAAATGTGACAGTGGCGAGGAAAAACTCCTTTTAGGAAAAAACCTCGGTGATGAGAAAAACTTCCTTTTACCCAGGCTCTTGTTAGGCAGTGTCTTGACGGAGCCAGTTGGGGATGTGATGAACAATGACAATAATAGTCACAATAAAGATAATGGAACAATGACCATAAATAGTAGTTGTTCATGACATAGCAGGGCGTTACAAGACGTAGCAGGGCAAAGCAGAGCATTGCGGGGCGTAGCAGGACGTAGCAGGGCGTAGTGGTGTAAAATAAAAGATTGCATTCCAAGCTAGCCGCCATTATGATCGGTTTTGAAATCCGGGAGCAGACAGACCAAATGATGCGTTCGTCTAATCAGGTGCAGCCATTGCAACGTCAGCAAGCAATCGCCCGAAATTTGAGTAAATTCTTGATATTGCAACACTGCGAGTCCCAGACGTGTGCGTGAAGTGGCTCTCCGCTCTGCTAAAGATTCGCACCAGGTCCATTTTCATTTTGAATGCCCCACATTCAAACAGCCAGGCAGGAAGTAAGACAGTGAGAGTATCCAGTCAATTTACCAAAACAGAGAGACAACGAGAGAGTTCATCTTGGATATGGATAAACTTAATAGACATCACAGATCCTTTTTATAAGGACAATGCCAGAAAAGAGAAGGCATGGAGTTTAACTGTAGGATTGCTTGGAGTGGAAGTACAGAAGTATTATCAGCAAAATATGCTTGAAGTATCCAAACTAAAAGTACAAGTGATCCTGACACTGTGACTAATATCCATTATTATATTGCTTGGTGTAACATATTGTACATACATTGGTATTCTTTGGCCCTCATAAACATATACTGTGATATTTTCAGAATGCAGTTTCAGAATTGTTTTTGAATGAGAGGGATTTTAATTGCTATTTGTTTGATTTAAAGGGTTATTCTGTAAAGAACACATGTATTGAGGCGGATAGTTACATTTAGAAATCAGAGAGACTAAATCCATTCAGATTACAGATCATCTACAGTCTGTTGTGAAAACCAGCAACAGATCGCATGTAGGGCATTTTAACAGCTACTCTGTCCTAATATAAACAACTGGAGGCTGTACAAGCTGATACATGGGTCTGATGACATTTCATTCAATCGGAATCATACCTAACAGGATGTGAGTGTTTTTGTGACTTCCTGTTCAGACTGAAGGCTGCTGGAAACAGCTGGAAGCTCTCCGACTTGTCTGCCCAAGCCCTGATGTGTTCCACCTATTCCTCAGCCCTCATGTCACCTGTCCCTCGTTCTTTTGTATTTGCCTTCTGTGTACAGTAGTCTCCTTGTGTTTTTCATTAAACTTTTGTATACCAACTGCTGCCATCACTTTTGCCTTTCTGCATTTGGGTCCAAGTCTGAACCAAGTTGTGACAGCATCTTTTCTGTGTACTACACTAGACCTGTGAGGTGTGAAGTGTTGGCTTGTCAGCTTCAAAATGTGCCTCTTTCTTTTATCATATTATCATGAAATGAATTGAATATACTAAATTAATTAATGAGATGTGGGAAATGGTAACATCACTGAATTGAAGTCCGCTGAGTCAAGAAACACATGCAGCTAGACCATCACACCCAAATAAGAACGGAATTCTAATTTTAAGCCAGAATGATCGTTTAATACTAATGTACGTTTTTCAAAAATTCTGGCTACATTGTTTTCAGGCATATCAAAGGATTCCTGTGCAAGGGTCTGAGACAAAAGCTACATTTTTAAAATTAGAACTGGATTAGGTTTTCATGTGTGTGTGTGTGTGTGTGTGTGTGTAAGAATCGTGTGCCTGTCTGCATGCATGCATGCATGCCTTGGTGTATTTGTGTGGATGCATGCATATCTAAGTATGTAGAGTTTGAGAGGTCCTCACAGTTGTGTGTGTGGTGTGTGCATGTGGATGTGGTGTGCATATCTATTCCTGGGCCAGGGGATCCTCTCCTGCAGGTCTAATTACTTTAATGAGGAATGTCTCCCTCTCTATCAGCCCTACCCAAGGGTACGCATTAACATTCCCCCCACATAGCCATACACACCAACACTCACAATTAACCACAAATGCATCAGCAAAGTAAATACTCTCTCTTGCCTTCGTGTGAAACGTACTCTCTTAAACTCTTACTTCCGTGAGAAAGCGCCCCCCCCTCCCCCGAGTCAAGTGATTCAGCCCAAACTCGACTTGATTCCTGCCGTACTTTAAGTCTGTCTGCCTTCAGTTCCAGCAGACATTTAAAGGTGAGAAGACACCAGGTTGTTTTTTTTTTTAAACAGATCTGACAATATGCAATAGAGTCATTATTCGCCTGTGCTGTATCACTTTCACCCACTCGTCCAATTTAGAATCCAAGAAAGTGGCTGACAGCTGGATATCTAATGATGTTTCTGTTGTGACCCGCAACTCTTACCCGTGCCGCGTGTGTGTGTGTGTGTGTGTGTGTGTGTGTGTGTGTGTGTGTGTGTGTGCGTTTGTGGGTTTTTCTATGTGTGTCTGTGTGAGTGACTGTGTATTAAGCTTCAGAGAGCAGTCTAGCGTTGCCAGGAGACAGTAGAGGCACCACTAAGGGCCACAGCTTTATTCATGAGAGAGATGTGGAAGCTTGGAGGGTTAGTTATTTAAATTGATCTGATGAGCAAAGCCCAAGGATGGGAAATAAACACGTTGAAACTTGGATGATGTCAGCGCGCCGTCAAAGCTGTAGCCTGTGTCTGCCCTCTGGCGGTCAGGACGGTGAACTGCAACAGGGACAACCAGGAGAAAGCAGAGACAGAAGATGTGACACGAAGCCCCATGAAACTTTCCTGTTTTCCTCTAAAACTATTGTCGGTGTTTTTTGTCATTACGAGTAAAGAAAAAACTACTTTTGGAGGTACTTTTGACACTCAGTGACTTCATATCGTGTAAAAAATGTGATCTGGAGGTCAACACTTACAAAAAACTAAATCCAAAATCAATTTGTTTCATAATAATTTTCTTTTGTCTGACCAGAATTCACTGTAAAAGGGCACACCATTGGTAAGTATCTCTTCAACAATTGACTACTAAGTATTATTTACTGCAGTTTGTTTAATATTTTTTAGAACTTTTTTATCCCCAAACATTTTAAATATGTATGCAAACTATACATTAATACAGTCCTACATATTATTGGCCAAGATAAATTCTTAAATAACAACACTGATGATAGGGTAGCCTCTTTGGTAGCTATCCACAGATACAGATAAGCTTATGGATTCACTGTTTGACATGTATGTTTGACATTAAAACATTATGATATATAATAAATATGTAAAGAATATGTTATTTTAATAGCTTAGTATTATGTCTGTTTTTGCCCAGCATGTTCCCGTGGATCAGGGTGGCACCTAAATCATGGTTGTAGCTGTCCCAAAGGTCCTGCTCTGCGCCCTGCTGAATAAACTACAGTACTACTAGATACTAGATAGCCCCAGAATTTCAGTGAATTTAGAAAGATGTGGGCCTTCTTGCCTTAGTTTACAGGCCTAATGAAGAGATGCTGTTGTTATATGAGAAATGTAGGATCCAGTGTTTTCTTTTTTAATTTAACTCATATATAGTAGCTAAAATGTAGGATATATTTGCTGCTTTGATTTTGACCTTTTTTGTAAGACACCTGACTTCATGGAAGTGCAGTACTAAAATGCTTGAATTATTTTTTCCATTGTCATTGAAAAACCATTCAACACTTGGAACTACAAAGCCTCACAAATCAAGGCTTGTGCGAAAAAATATCTTATCAGTAGCAGTAAAAGTTCCAGGAGTACATTCAGGACCCTCCACCTTTTATCACGTACAGCTCAGCCTCTTGAGTGATAACCAAACTGGCTATCTGGGGTTAAGTTTAAAGTCTAAGGGCATCGTCACACATTTTCTTAAATGTACCTTTTTAGAGTATTTGCACATCCCCATGTGTTTCATATCAAAATTTGACGCTAAAGTTGAACCGTTGATGTTGGCTATTTTAAATTCCTTAAATCTCTTTTGAAAACAAACCTTAACTTATGATGTGTTGAAGGAATTGTTTCAGTGATTGAAATGTGCTAACCAAAGTCTTTAGATGCACGAAGTGCTGTAATAAATGATTAAAATAATAAAAAGACTGTCTGAAATGAAATGTTTGATGCAGCAGAGTGTCTTTCGACCTCACAGGGTTAATGCTGAATGCTACCATAGTGGCTACCTTACCTATAGGCCAGTAAGCCTATCATCAATGTTCTTTTTTAAGAATAGGCAAATTTATCTTTGCTAATAATATGTAGGACTCATGTTAATGTCTTATCTGGATGTCTTATCTTAATGGAATAAAGACTTTCAAAACAGTATTAAACAATAATTTGGTGGGCCTTCCTGCAGTGACTCTGACGACCACCTAGGGGTTGCGGACCCCCTCTTAAAGGTCTCTGATCTACTGTATAAGTCTATTTTCAATTTAACCTTCAGTCTTGGCATTCATTTTAACTTAATTGTCGCTCTTGGAACCATCTCCATGGCCAGGCTTCTTTCACTGCAGCAACAGGCCATGTTATAAGTGACTTAAACACAGCTCTATCTAGACTCCTGGATTCAGTTACACCTCTTTCTTGCAATATGTGAAATTAGCAGTGGCATTTGTATATCTAAAAAAATTGGGGGGCACAATTTCAAGGTCCGATAGGGATGTGTAGGTGGCTGGCTTGATATCAGCAGATGTGTTTCAATCCAGTCAATTTTAATTCCACAATTTCTTTTTTTATTGATTATTGGAGTAGGTATATGTGTGTGGGAAAGGGATATGGGATACAGATTGCTCCATGATGCCACAATACAAGACCACAATTAATTTGAATGACAATCAAACGTTTACACAACTTAGAATGCAAGAAACAAGCTAGATAGCCTACAAGTCAATACATAATGTTCTCTGCCCCATAATAAGTAAGCAAACAATGCATACAAATCATCAAATGTACATATTCTTACACCAGTGATTCGAATGAGCAATGTAAACCAAGTTCAACTGTTCACTATAACAGCACCTTTAACCCTCCTGTTATCCTCAAATGTACTAACATCTGTTATCCTTGGGGTCAATTTGATCCCAAGGATAGGAGGAGACATGGATTCAGGAGTTCTTCACCTGGTGATTTAAATTATTTATTCATCAATCACGTGGAAGGGCAGGATTTCAACGGTGAATTATTGCCAAATAATTTTGCATCTGTCTGAAGAATTGTTGTTGGAAATCAGGACTCTTCAGTACAGGTTCCGTACACAGAGCATGCTTGAGAACCTGGAACGCCTCCTCACACTCCTCTGTCCATTGAACATTGTTGGGCAGGTTCTTCCTTGTCAGGTTGTTAAGAGGAATGGAGAGGGTAGAGAATCCTGGGACAAAACACCTATACCGACCCACCAAGCCCAGAAATGACTTGACTTGCGACTTTGTTTGAGGTATTTTGGCTGACAAGATAGCATCTACCTAGCACATAACCCAGATATTGTGCTTCTTGCTTGGCAAGTGCATATTTGTGTTGATAGTCAGGTAGTACATCACTAATTCTCCCCAGCACTTCCTTTATACATACAGGTGATCCTCCCAGCTGGAACCATAGACCACCACATCATCTAAGTAGGCCACAGCATAGGACCCTGTGCCCTTCAGCAACCTGTCCATCTTCTGAAATATTGCAGGGGCCCATGCAGGCCAAAGGGAAGCACTGTGAACTGAAAGTGTCCAAAAGGGGTTTTGGATGCTGTCACCTCCTTGCTTTCTTTGGTGAATGGGATCTGCCAGTACCCCTTATGTAGGTCCAGTGTACTGATGAGATTAGCACTACCTAGTCTCTCAATGAGATCCTCAACCCTGGGTTGATGAATGGTAAGATCCTGGTCCCATGTGAGCAGACACATAAGCATCCACCAGTTTAGCAGCCATTGCTGCAGTTGTCGGATCACGCTCCGTGGCTCAGGCTTTTACTTCTGGATAAAGCACGTTCAAATACTGCTCCAGAACCATTTTCTCCATCAATTCCTCTTTATTGCAGGTGTCGTACAGGACCCACTTGCAAAAAGAGTCTTTGAGTCGAGTATACAGTTGGGGGGACCATCAGCCGAATTGTTGACGATAAGTTTCTCTATTGATTTCATACTTCTTCAGCACCGCAGCTTTCAATAAGTTATAATTTGTTGTATCTGCTGGATTCATTGCCACAATGGCCCCTCTGGCCTTTCCAGTCAAAAGTGAGATAAGATGCACGGCCCACTGTTGCCGTGGCCAGTTATAGACCTCAGCCAATCTTTCAAAAGTAGTGATGAAATGTTCAATGTCATCACAATATTCAAGTTGTTGCAGCTTAGGTTCTCCTTTTATTGCCCCAGCTGTTTATGTTGGTTGATGGCGACCGCTGGCAGCCTCAAGGTCCAAATGAAGTTGTGTAACTTGGTGAGTCAACACACTGAATTTCTGTGCCTGTTTTGCAGCTTCCTTTTCTTGTCTTATATCTCTCTCCATTTGCAGGTGCATGAAATTCTCAAACAAATTGGCCAAAGAGACAAGACCAGATGTAACAGGGTTTTCTCCTGACTGGAGCCATCTTCAATCCCTCCAATGGCCCCTTCCTCCTCTTCAACTCCAATTTGCTGCTGTTGGAGCTTTTTGGGAGGCATTTTCCAGCTTGTTTTAACTTCTGACACGATGTGTAATGTTTAGCCCCATGGTGGAAGGAGGATACATGGACTCAGGTGTTTTTCACCTGGAAAACTAAATACTAACTATTCAAATTATCATCACAAACTGATATTAAACAATAGCAAAGTCTATATTAGGCCCTGACTATTGGGCTCTAGCACCTGCACCCTTCCAGGCCAAAGCTGTTTTCCCCAGAGAAGCCTCTTCCTCCTTCCTTTATACCAGAAGCCCCTCCTACAAGACAAACCAAAGTTAATTGGAAATCAATCAAACCATTAAGTTAATTCACCATTCCCAGACATTTCATGTTTATCACACTAGCAGCACTAAGTCTACCCTGTTGTTCAAGTGGGGAGAGGGACCATAATTTACATTTTTGGAAGGTAACGTATCTGCTGGTGGTTGAGAGACAACAAAAGGGTCCCCCAAGAATCTCATTTTCTTCAGAATAGGATGCCTCATAATGAGGGTCCTCCTCAACATTATGCTCAGTCTCGGACACATTCTTCTCTGTGTCACTTTCAGTGTCAAAGAGCTGTGACAAAACTTTGCTTACAGAAAACCTTTTTTTGCAGGCCATTTCCAAATGAGAGTGAGTGTACAGAGAGAGCACATCGAGCACCAAGAAAAATGGTTTAGAAGGCTGCGGTGCCTGCGTCTGAGCTTTTATATGTTTGCCCCTCCCCTGTGTATCATGTGCTGTAAACCACCTCTGCAGGAACCAAATCACCTCCCTGGAACAGTGGGTGGTCCCTTACAGAGGGTGGGTGCGTGTGTGCGTGTGTGGGGCGGGGGGGGATGGGAATTGAAGATTGTGAAGTTGCAACAACCTGCATGTGAAAGTGACCTTAATATTAGCCAAAACAATCTATTTATACATCTAAAACAGCCTGGGGTCAAACTGACCCTAAGAAACACAGATACGTACAAAATGCATACAGGACATATCATGATATTTATTTTATGTTTGCCCAGTGGTCCCCATTAAATTAGGAAAAGTCATAATATGAAGCAAAAAAAATGATGTCAAGCACTTTTTTAGACATGTTTTAGAAACATTGAATGGAGTTAAATTGACCCCAAGGATAACAGGAGGGTTAAACAGAAGACAAACTAAAGGAATGCAAGATTTGTGCTTGCCTTTTCATTATTAAATTAGCCACATTCCATCAAAGTAAAAATGTATGTAACTTACATAGCCTTACATTCCTCTCTGGGAACCATAACCTTATCAAGGTGGAGAGGTTTGTGTGTCCCTATAAACCTGAGGGATTTGTTGTCTGGAGCAGCGGGTGTGGGAGAAGTTCGGAGAAGAAATGTAGAAGGAGTGTTGGTCAGCACTAAGGTGCTTCTGAAAAACAGTTTGCGTCCACAGGAGGGGGAAGCGGGGAACCATCCAAGCTGTGTATAGTAAGGATGGGACGCTGTTGACCTCAACTGAGGAGGTAATACTTTGTCTACTTCTGTCTAGACTGGAAAGATAATTTCTGAGGAAGTGGGCCCAAAAATGATCTGAAAGAATCTGACTATGACACCACTGATGGCGACTGCGCACCTCAGAGTCAGGATATGTTACCAGGGGGAGGGAAGAGTCATGCTGCCTCATGAGCAACGTTAGAAGTCACCGGATCAGGATCCGCAACGTCAACGTAAGGATACATAACCTAGGGGCTTTGAATTCAGGATACATTTCAATCATCACTGTGCGTAGCACCTCTTCAGTGACAAATCAGTGTCCGGGGTCAGGAATTGGTAGGCTTCTTGTAGCTCTCTGGTGCGTCCAATGAAATGGGTACCTCAAAAGGTTTGTCTCTGCGAACTATAAAGCGCCTTAGTGCCATCAAAAAGGAATCTGTAATCATGTGACTAAGTAGATAGTCAGGCATTTGAAAATAATTCACCACCTCTCAACTCACTTGCCAATCTTCACAGTGTAGGGCCCAAAACAATCTACCCCTGTGGAATAGAAGAGAGATTCGTAGACGTGTAGGCGAGCAGGAGGGAGATCATCCATTTGGGGAATAAGGTGTTTGGCACAGGACTGCTGGCACTTACCACATGTGTGCTGATGTTTCCTGACAGCCTCACAACCTCTCAGGATCCAGAATTGCCTCCTCAGCTCAGTGAAAAGCCGCTCAGGACCAGCATGCCGTAGGTGGTCATCACAATTGTTCATTATAAGTTTCGTGATCAAATGGCCAGGATCCAGGACACCCTGATGTATGGCATCAGGGGGCAGGTCACTGCTCTGCCATGACCTTCCGCCTACTCAAATGAGACCTGACGCTGGATCTATTTCTGGACCAAGGGAGAGAAGACGACTGGAATTGGAAGGTGGTTGTGGGTTGGAAGGGGCAGAATGTGAAATAAAAAACCTACCACAGATTAAATGCAATTTAGGAATATGTCATATTCATAGAAGATAATAAATTATTGATGATAATAATCTTGAATTAATTAACAATAACAGAACATTTGTTTGCATTTCTTTCTGTTGACAAGAGGTGGGGCCTAATGACCAGTTGCCACTGGACATTAAATACAAAATGTATTCCTTGTCTCAAACTACTTCTGTAGAAATCTGCAGTGCAATATTCATATGTTGAATCCCAGTTAGTCTCTGTTCTTGCGGATTTTAAGACTATCTCTCTTGAAACGTTGTCTAAGCTAGAGTTTAAAAAAGAAAGCTATATGTTTTTTGGAAAACAAATGCTGCTGACACATTTTAAATGGCCGCAGAGTTAGAAGTGGAAGAGACAGGCCAGTGGACAGATTTAGATTAATGTTGAGAGATACATGGGAAGTGAACTAAAGTTGTTATTGGCACATGTTTGTCTTTTTAGACAAATGCACTGCTGATATAACTGAACTTAGCATGTTGCTAGTCTAAGGCTATACACAAAGTCTATACATATAAGTCTATACACAAAGTCTATACATATAAGTCTATACACAAAGTCTATACATATAAGTCTATACACAAAGTCTATACATATAAGTCTATACACAATGTCTATACACATAAGTCTATACACAAAGTCTATACATATAAATCTATACACAAAGTCTATACATATAAGTCTATACACAATGTCTACACATATAAGTCTATACACAATGTCTATACATATAAATCTATACACAAAGTCTATACATATAAGTCTATATACAATGTCTATACATATAAGTCTATACACAATGTCTACACATATAAGTCTATACACAATGTCTATACATATAAGTCTATACACAATGTCTACACATATAAGTCTATACACAATGTCTATACATATAAGTCTATACACAATGTCTACATATAAATCTATACACAAAGTCTATACATATAAGTCTATACACAATGTCTATACATATAAATCTATACACAAAGTCTATACATATAAGTCTATACACAAAGTCTACACATATAAGTCTATACACAATGTCTATACATATAAGTCTATACACAATGTCTATACATATAAATCTATACACAATGTCTATACATATAAGTCTATACACAAAGTCTATACATATAAGTCTATACATATAAGTCTATACACAATGTCTATACATATAAATCTATACACAAAGTCTATACATATAAGTCTATACACAATGTCTACACATATAAGTCTATACACAATGTCTATACATATAAATCTATACACAAAGTCTATACATATAAGTCTATATACAATGTCTATACATATAAGTCTATACACAATGTCTACACATATAAGTCTATACACAATGTCTATACATATAAGTCTATACACAATGTCTACACATATAAGTCTATACACAATGTCTATACATATAAGTCTATACACAATGTCTACATATAAATCTATACACAAAGTCTATACATATAAGTCTATACACAATGTCTATACATATAAGTCTATACACAATGTCTACACATATAAGTCTATACACAATGTCTATACATATAAGTCTATACACAATGTCTACACATATAAGTCTATACACAATGTCTATACATATAAGTCTATACACAATGTCTATACAAATAAATCTATACACAAAGTCTATACATATAAGTCTATACACAATATCGATACATATAAGTCTATACACAATGTCTATACATATACACTACCGTTCAAAAGTTTGGGGTCACATTGAAATGTCCTTACTTTTGAAGGAAAAGCACTGTACTTTTCAATGAAGATAACTTTAAACTAGTCTTAACTTTGAAGAAATACACTCTATACATTGCTAATGTGGTAAATGACTATTCTAGCTGCAAATGTCTGGTTTTTGGTGCAATATGTACATAGGTGTATAGAGGCCCATTTCCAACAACTATCACTCCAGTGTTCTAATGGTACAATGTGTTTGCTCATTGGCTCAGAAGGCTAATTGATGATTAGAAAACCCTTGTGCAATCATGTTCACACATCTGAAAACAGTTTAGGTCGTTACAGAAGCTACAAAACTGACCTTCCTTTGAGCAGATTGAGTTTCTGGAGCATCACATTTGTGGGGTCAATTAAACGCTCAAAATGGCCAGAAAAAGAGAACTTTCATCTGAAACTCGACAGTCTATTCTTGTCCTTAGAAATTAAGGCTATTCCATGCGAGACATTGCTAAGAAATTGAAGATTTCCTACAACGGTGTGTACTACTCCCTTCAGAGGACAGCACAAACAGGCTCTAACCAGAGTAGAAAAAGAAGTGGGAGGCCGCGTTGCACAACTGAGCAAGAAGATAAGTACATTAGAGTCTCTAGTTTGAGAAACAGACACCTCACAGGTCCCCAACTGGCATCTTCATTAAATAGTACCCGCAAAACACCAGTGTCAACATGTACAGTGAAGGGCGGCTGCGGGATTCTGGGCTTCAGGGCAGCGTGGCAAAGAAAAGCCATATCTGAGACTGGCCAATAAAAGAAAAAGATTAAGATGGGCAAAAGAACACAGACATTGGACAGAGGAAGACTGGAAAAAGTGTTGTGGACGGATGAATCCAAGTTTGAGGTGTTTGGATCACAAAGAAGAACGTTTGTGAGACGCAGAACAAATGAAAAGATGCTGGAAGAATGCCTGACGCCATCTGTTAAGCATGGTGGAGGTAATATGATGGTCTGGGGTTGCTTTGGTGCTGGTAAGGTGGGAGATTTGTACAGGGTAAAGGGATTCTGAATAAGGAAGGCTATCACTCCATTTTGCAACGCCATGCCATACCCAGTGGACAGCGCTTGATTGGAGCCAATTTCATCCTACAACAGGACAATGACCCTAAACACACCTCCAAATTGTGCAAGAACTATTTAGAGCAGAAGCAGGCAGCTGGTATTCTATCAGTAATGGGGTGGCCAGCGCAGTCACCAGATCTGAACCCCATTGAGCTGTTGTGGGAGCAGCTTGACCGTATGGTACGCAAGAAGTGCCCATCCAACCAATCCAACTTGTGGGAGCTGCTTCTGGAAGCGTGGGGTGCAATTTCTCCAGATTACCTCAACAAATTAACAGCTAGAATGCCAAAGGTCTGCAATGCTGTAATTGCTGCAAATGTAGGATTCTTTGACGAAAGCAAAGTTTGATGTAAAAAAAATCTTATTTCAAATACAAATCATTATTTCTAACCTTGTCAATGTCTTGACTCTATTTTCTATTCATTTCACAACGTATGGTGGTGAATAAGTGTGACTTTTCAGGAAAACACAAAATTGTTTGGGTGACCCCAAACTTTTGAACGGTAGTGTAAGTCTATACACAATGTCTACACATATAAGTCTATACACAATGTCTATACATATAAGTCTATACACAATGTCTACACATATAAGTCTATACACAATGTCTATACATATAAGTCTATACACAATGTCTACATATAAATCTATACACAAAGTCTATACATATAAGTCTATACACAATGTCTATACATATAAATCTATACACAATGTCTATACATATAAATCTATACACAAAGTCTATACATATAAGTCTATACACAATGTCTATACATATAAGTCTATACACAATGTCTATACATATAAGTCTATACACAATGTCTACACATATAAGTCTATACACAATGTCTATACATATAAATCTATACACAATGTCTATACATATAAGTCTATACACAATGTCTACACAAATAAGTCTATACACAATGTCTATACATATAAATCTATACACAAAGTCTAGACATATAGGTCTATACACAGTCTTTAGATGGGAAGTAACAAAGTACAAATACTTTGTTACTGTACTCAAGTAGATTTTTCTGATATTTTTACTTTACTTTAGTATTTATTTTTGTGATGACCTCTTACTGTTACTCCTTACATTTTAACATGAATATCAGTGCTTTCTCTTGCTTACATTTTACAAAATTAGCTCGTCACTTTAGTTTCAAAATTATTTCAGTGGAGTTACTTTTATTATTTTTTGCGTCATTGATACCGAATTTAGTCTAATTGGATGGGGATATACTTTGCACTTGACGTACCATTACAAGACGACTCAACAGATTTGGCGGCATTCATTCACGGCAAATCAATGCTGCTTGATGGTGGTAACATTGCACGCAGTAATATGGACAGCGACATCATTGTGAGCCTGACATATTATTATTATTAGTATTAATAATAATACATAATGTATTATTATTAGCACTCCATGTTCAAAGAATTACTAACTTTTAGTTACTTTCTTATATGCTTCTACCATCTGGGGGTTGTTAGTTGTAACTCTAAAAGTATGGGGAACTTCTTAATTAAAGTCTGTTTAGTAATTCATATTTGAGACTTTATTTTCTTTCAAGAAGTCATATTTGAGCACCAACACAAACATGTAGATTCCTTTAACTGTGAAGGGGAAGATTAAAAAAGAGAAATTGGATCTGTGAATTCTCACAGAATTACAATTGAATTAATATCTTGCTACTCAATCAGAAGCTTACTAACCTGGAGTCCCAGTCTCTGTCACAATAATCATCTGCGTGACGTCTGGGGGCAGTAGCTCAGTCCGTAGGGAGTTGAGCAAGGCACTGCACTCCCAACTGCTCTGGGTACCTTTACGTGGGCAGCCTCTGACTCAGACATCTCTCCATTTAGCGCATGTGTGTGTAATATCATAGGAGTGTAAATTGTAATGTTACCTTGTGAGATTAAAGTATACATTATTATTATTATTATTATTATTATTATTATTATTATTAGTAGTAGTAGTAGTAGTAGTAGTAGTAGTAGTAGTATTATTATTATTATTATTATTATTATTATTATTATTATTACATATCCATACACAAAGTCTATAGATACATACATCAGTCTATATATTATACCTTTAAATGGCCAGGGAGTTTAATCAGTTTCCGTCTGACACACAAAAATTGAACGTAGGACCCGTTTCGCACCTTATGACCTTATTGGTCAACAAGGGTTGGGTTTTTACAAAATGGTTATAGCGCTCGATAACGTGTGTGGGGCAGCGGCTTATACACTGTCCGATACTAGCAGCCTAAAATATGCTATTTTATCTGCTTTTACTTGTATATACTTTTATATGTGTATACTTATTTAACTGCTCTTTAATGTTTCATTTCTTATACTGCAATGTAACTTTTATGTTGACAGTTTTTAACTGCTCTTTGATATTTAATTTCTTGTAATGCTTTTATTATTTTAATTGTTTTTATGTTAAGCACTTTGAATTGCCCTGTTGCTGAAATGTGCTAAACAAATAAACCTGCCTTGCCATGCCTTATGAAGTTTGTTGAAGAGGATTTGAATTTTGAAAACAATGAACACTGAAAACAGTGTGAAACAATGTGGTGACCTAGGGTTTAGGATGCAATCGGTGCAACGTTACATTTCCAATCTTCCTCACTAGTACAGAATATACCATTAATTCAAGGCAAAATTACCAAAAGTAAAGTAAAGTATACTGTATATCCTATAGGTGAGTGTCTACAGGATTATTAGGGACACCATACTAATACTGTGTTTGACCCCCTTTCACCATCAGAACTGCCTTAATTCTACGTGGCATTGATTCAACAAGGTGCTGAAAGCATTCTTTAGAAATGTTGGCCCATATTGATAGGATAGCATCTTGCAGTTGATGGAGATTTGTGGGATGCACATCCAGGGCACGAAGCTCCCGTTCCACCACATACAAAGATGCTCTATTGGGTTGAGATCTGGTGACTGTGGGGGCCATTTTAGTACAGTGAACTCATTGTCATGTTCAAGAAACCAATTTGAAATGATTGGAGCTTTGTGACATGGTGCATTATCCTGCTGGAAGTAGCCATCAGAGGATGGGTACATGGTGGCCATAAAGGGATGGACATGGTCAGAAACAATGCTCAGGTAGGCTGTGGCATTTAAACGATGCCCAATTGGCACTAAGGGGCCTAAAGTGTGCCAAGAAAACATCCCCCACACCATTACACCACCACCACCAGCCTGCACAGTGGTAACAAGGCATGATGGATTCATGTTCTCATTCTGTTTACGCCAAATTCTGACTCTACCATCTGAAGGTCTCAACAGAAATCGAGACTCATCAGACCAGGCAACATTTTTCTTCAACTGTCCAATTTTGGTGAGCTCTTGCAAATTGTAGCCTCTTTTTCCTATTTGTAGTGGAGATGAGTGGTACCCGGTGGGGTCTTCTGCTGTTGATTAGATAATTGCATTAATGAGAAATGTGTTCCTAATAATCCTTTAGGTGAGTGTATATATATTTTATATATGAGCAAAACCCTAAACAATCATTCATTCCATCTATCCAAGATAGATAGAATGTTGCACCAAAGATCTTTACATCAATTTACAATCAAAACTTTGCTTCCTTTTCCCCAAAAGTGTATTTATTATTAAACCAAATATATTATATATTATTATGTATTTCTCAGACACAGTGTTGTTTTTCCATAACTCCCCTCTTAGTAAATTAAGCCAATTGATTTGTATGATTTTTTTGTTAGTTCCCCATCACTCTAGACATTCAGTTTCCTGTTTTGCTGCAGCCATTACTTCTCCTGTAAATACTTGTGATAACAGATTTTTTTTAAATGTGGTAACTTGTCTAAGTGCGGATATATTCTTTTATTTTACTGTTGAAAATTGGAAAACTGAAGAACAAAAAAATACATAAAAACAATGAGTTTTTACAAAATGAAACCATCCATTCATCATTAATTTATTTCTTATGTTTTATTTTTCCTTGAACACTGTTTAAGACACATACCAGTCAACTTAGTGACATTTCCAACTAAATGCACAAAATGACAATAAACCATCAAATCCTCCTCACATACACACGTGCTCTGAGTACAAATAAAGAGTTTTATATCAAAATGAGATACTCACTTTGAAAAACAGGGGTGTCTATTGAGTGAATTACAGTATAAGTCCTGGTTTGAACCATTACTATCACTAACAGTTTCCTAACATGAATATATAACATTTTGGAATAGAACTTTTCATTTATGGGCGGCTGTGGCTTAGTGGAATCTGTAATCATGTGACTAAGTAGATAGTCAGGCATTTGAAAATAATTCACCACCTCTCAACTCACTTGCCAATCTTCACAGTGTAGGGCCCAAAACAATCTACCCCTGTGGAATAGAAGAGAGATTCGTAGATGTGTAGGCGAGCAGGAGGGAGATCAGCCATTTGGGGAATAAGGTGTTTGGCACAGGACTGCTGGCACTTACCACATGTGTGCTGATGTTTCCTGACAGCCTCACAACCTCTCAGGATCCAGAATTGCCTCCTCAGCTCAGTGAAAAGCCGCTCAGGACCAGCATGCCGTAGGTGGTCATCACAATTGTTCATTATAAGTTTCGTGATCAAATGGCCAGGATCCAGGACACCCTGATGTATGGCATCAGGGGGCAGGTCACTGCTCTGCCGTGACCTTCCGCCTACTCAAATGAGACCTGACGCTGGATCTATTTCTGGACCAAGGGAGAGAAGACGACTGGAATTGGAAGGTGGTTGTGGGTTGGAAGGGGCAGAATGTGAAATAAAAAACCTATCACAGATTAAATGCAATTTAGGAATATGTCATATTCATAGAAGATAATAAATTATTGATGATAATAATCTTGAATTAATTAACAATAACAGAACATTTGTTTGCATTTCTTTCTGTTGACAAGAGGTGGGGCCTAATGACCAGTTGCCACTGGACATTAAATACAAAATGTATTCCTTGTCTCAAACTACTTCTGTAGAAATCTGCAGTGCAATATTCATATGTTGAATCCCAGTTAGTCTCTGTTCTTGCGGATTTTAAGACTATCTCTCTTGAAACGTTGTCTAAGCTAGAGTTTAAAAAAGAAAGCTATATGTTTTTTGGAAAACAAATGCTGCTGAACTGTTTTAAAAAACAGGACTTGGAGAAACATGTCCATTTACACTTGCCTGCACTTTCCAACTGGAAGCCTAGTTGGTTTGAACCTCCTCCTGAAGATGTTAGAGTCAGCAGTCATTCCATATTCTGCCCACAATGCATCTTGGATAAATTTACAGTCGGATCTTTTTGATGGAATCATGTCATTGGATTGATAAACATAAGCATGCACCTGAAAGCCAGTATTGAAAGGTGAGCCTTAATTTCATCAAATGACACATTTTAAATGGCCGCAGAGTTAGAAGTGGAAGAGACAGGCCAGTGGACAGATTTAGATTAATGTTGAGAGATACATGGGAAGTGAACTAAAGTTGTTATTGGCACATGTCTGTTTGTCTTTTTAGACAAATGCACTGCTGATATAACTGAACTTAGCATGTTGCTAGTCTAAGGCTATACACAAAGTCTATACATATAAGGCTATACACAAAGTCTATACATATAAGTCTATACACAAAGTCTATACATATAAGTCTATACACAAAGTCTATACATATAAGTCGATACACAAAGTCTATACATATGAGTCGATACACAATGTCTATACATATAAGTCTATACACAATGTCTACACATATAAGTCTATACACAATGTCTACACATATAAGTCTATACACAATGTCTATACATATAAATCTATACACAAAGTCTATACATATAAGTCTATACACAATGTCTATACATATAAGTCTATACACAAAGTCTATACATATAAGTCTATACACAAAGTCTATACATATAAATCTATACACAATGTCTATACATATAAGTCGATACACAATGTCTATACATATAAGTCTATACACAATGTCTATACATATAAGTCAATACACAAAGTCTACACATATAAGTCTATACACAATGTCTATACATATAAGTCGATACACAATGTCTATACATATAAGTCTATACACAATGTCTACACATATAAGTCTATACACAATGTCTATACATATAAGTCTATACACAATGTCTATACATATAAGTCTATACACAATGTCTATACATATAAATCTATACACAAAGTCTAGACATATAGGTCTATACACAGTCTTTAGATGGGAAGTAACAAAGTACAAATACTTTGTTACTGTACTCAAGTAGATTTTATATATACTCGGGGTATGAAGAAGGAAAATCTGTATCGTCATCACGATCTTGTAAAAATAGCTCTGTAAAATGTTTCTTTTGTTTTACAGTAAGTAATCATTTTGCTTTCTTTAGTACACAGAAAATAAAGTATAACTAGTATACAGTCTTGAGGGTTCATTTATTCACTCACATGTTGACAATTCAGACATTTTTACTGTGCAGATTCTTAATTAGAATGGCAGAGGATAGACAAAGTATGGATTTTATCTGGAGTAAATTACACAAATTGCTTTAATTAATTCCTAATGTGTCTTATCTGTAAGAATTGCTGATGGTATGTTTTAATGTTAGTATCATCAAGTAAGCTTTTGTCCGTGTTTGAAGAAAATGGTATATATATATAATATATATATTATGGTATATAATATCCTGCCAAAACCAAGATTTAGGACACACGCATGTTGATCATAATATAGCCCAGAATCAGACGTTACATCACACTTATCCAGAATCCAAAGATCTTTAGTAGTACAATTAAGAACTAATACTACTACCACTACTACAGTGGTTTGACTTACTAATAAAGAAAGGCCTTTACAACTTCTGAAATGAATCAGCAAGCACACAATAAGAGCAAATACAAAGAATATCAAGTGTTCCCTGATCCAGCCTTTGTCAGGCAGAGTTGAGATAGGGGTCTTTACAGAGAAAGCCCACCTGGCTAAATGAATAGGCAATGTTGTCAGGGTTTAGAAGAGTCAGTAGGCTGTGAGGCTGCCGTATAATACCGCAACTGTCAGCGTTGACAAGCCTCAGAAATACACACCTCTAATCTCAACCCCCCTTTCTCCTCCCCCTCAACCATAACACACAAAAAAAATGACATCCTGCGCAAATATTAAACATCTTCCAAGGCCTATTCCATTATCTTTTTTTCTCTAACACTGTTTAAACCCCCGCCCCTACTCTCTCTTTCCCTCTCCATAGCTCTCTCCCATCTTGTCTTGTCCTTGTCTCCTCAGAAGCCCTGGCAGCCGGATCATCTCTGTCTCTTAGTGTCAATTAAAAGTGAAATATCTGCATTTGTCAACATATCATTTGTGCTGGGCCCGTGATGCACTGCTGATTTGTCGGCCGACTCCTGACACCGGGGAGGGAATGCTGAGGCGGCAGTCTCCCTCATTAGACCTGGAGCTGGCACTATGATGGCTGACACCGCCGGGAGGCTTCGCTCCCCGCCGACATGATACTAACCCAGGAACAGGCCTCGTCTGTCAGTCCTGTCACTTGCCAGCCAGCCATCCAGTCAGGGAGAGCGAGGGGCAGATGGGTGGGAGGGTGCACCATGCGCACTAGTCTCAGGGCCAGGGAGGGAGAGTCTATAATGAAGTTTATTTGTATTGCAAAATGTCAATATATGTCATAGTGTCTGAAGGATATGTGGGACATGGTTGACATTTTAATGTGGTGACAGAATATTGTAATAATAATTTTAAACCAAGGGTTACCCAAAATAATCCAAATGTAGAGGGAAAAGAAGGTAGACAAGTAAGGGCATAAAAATAAATAGTAAACGATTATATTAACCAAGACTGAAGCCTCTGCAAGTGACGTTAAACTCTATATAAATGTAAAATAAACTTTAATAAACTATGAATATAACTAAAAACTAAAATAAACAAACTAATCAATACACTTGGCTTTTCTTTCTAGGTCTAACAAGTCAAGTTTTCCCTGATTTGGAATTGAAAGGGTCTACAATGAATAGTGGTACATTTTTTTGTGTACAATTAGAAATTTGTTTTGATGATGTTGTATGGTAAAACTCAGGGGGCCACTGTAGATAGATAGATAGATAGATAGATAGATAGATAGATAGATAGATAGATAGATAGATAGATAGATAGATAGATAGATAGATAGATAGATAGATAGATAGATAGATAGATAGATAGATAGATAGATAGATAGATAGATAGATAGATAGATAGATCAGGACATTCCTTCGTCATCCTAGTTTGCATCTGCGTCAATCATTGTTGTAGTACTTAAGATCAGTCTTGGTCACAAGACCACTTTTTTGAAGGTCTCCTTCTCGCATTTTTACTTGGTCTTCAATCCAATTTTATTTATAGTATCAAATCATAACAAAAGTTATCTTGAGACACTTTACTGATAATAATTTACAAAGCCCCAACAATTCTAGTAATTCCTTCCAGAGCAAGCAACTACTGTAACAGTGGCGAGGAAAAACTCCCTTTTAGGAAAAAACCCCGGACAGACCCAGGCTCTTGGTAGTCGGTGTCTGACAGTCCGGGTTGGAGGGGTGATGCTCAGTGGTAATAACAGTCTCAGTCACAGTCTTGACTCATCTCAGATAAATTTTGATTATTTTATCAAGGCATTTCTCATTATGCACTTATAGAAATAAAATAGGTGAATGAAGAAGAATTTTAATTCGTTTTCTGTGTTTTTTTTATGGGAATGTGGATCTTTCAGATCAATTTGAGGAGTGCCTATGGCTAGCACTTGACTTAGTCTCAACCCCTCAAAGTCTTGGTCTTAATCTTAGTCTTGATACGCTCTGGTCTTGGTGATGACTTGGTCTCTGCTTAGGTGGTCTTGACTACAACACTGCTTTCCTCCAGTGGTATATGTATGATATAATTGTATATGCATATTTTACATATCTGTCTCTGAGATGTACGCTACACGTATCACCAAAGGTCAATGGAAGTTAGTTTGTGGTGCTCACCGCATTTAAAAGTTACACTTAAAACACTCCAACAATTTGCCTTTCCAACAAACAATATCCATATTGTGATCTTCATGTTAAAGTATTTTCAAGATTCATATTTCAGATATTTCACTGGAAACAGAACATTTCCACTGAGTCTCACTGAGAAATGTGCCTGTGTATATATGTTTCTTTAGTTTTTTTTTCAAAAAAATCCTGCTACTCCACTTGGTGAGTAGCAGGAGGATCTCAGGGTTTCACGCCAACATTCCTGGCTCCTCCGCCCCCACACTGTGGGATTAAGGAGGAGGATGCTTGTCCTGCTCCACTTGCCACAATTAGGGAGGAGAAGCACCGACCAATCCAGCAGCCAACCCGGGTGGGAGCCACTCAGAGACACAAAGGAATGCACCATTAGCTAGAATGTGGAGTGGCTTCAGCACTTATATACAGTATATATTTGCCATATATATTTGCTATTGCAGTGTTTTTTGTTTGTTTTTGAACCAGCTATTACTAGCAATCCATATATTTCTTTCTATTAGGGAAGCAATATATTTTAGATTGAAGAAGTATGTTGAGCAAAACCCTAAACAATCATTCATTCCATCTATCCAAGATAGATAGAATGTTGCACCAAAGATCTTTACATCAATTTACAATCAAAACTTTGTCTTCCTTTTCCCAAAAAGTGTATTTATTATTAAACCAAATATATTATATATTATTATATATTTCTCAGACACAGTGTTGTTTTTCCATAACTCCCCTCTTAGTAAATTAAGCCAATTGTTTTGTATGATTTTTTTGTTAGTTTTTTTAAATGTGGTAACTTGTCTAAGTGCGGATATATTCTTTTATTTTACTGTTGAAAATTGGAAAACTGAAGAACAAAATAAATTACATACAAACATTGAGTTTTTACAAAATGAAACCATCCATTCATCATTAATTTATTTCTTATGTTTTATTTTTCCTTGAACACTGTTTAAGACACATACCAGTCAACTTAGTGACATTTCCAACTAAATGCACAAAATGACAATAAACCATCAAATCCTCCTCACATACACACGTGCTCTGAGTACAAATAAAGAGTTTTATATCAAAATGAGATACTCACTTTGAAAAACAGGGGTGTCTATTGAGTGAAATACAGTATAAGTCCTGGTTTGAACCATTACTATCACTAACAAACTGAATCCGGTTAGTTTCCTAACATGAATATATAATATTTTGGAATGGAACTTTTCATTTATGGGCAGCTGTGGCTTAGTGGTAGAGCGGTTGCCTGCCAATACCTTGTACGGCAGCCTCGGGCCACAGTGTATGAATGTGTGTGAATGGTTCCTGTACTATGTAAAAGCGCTTTGAGTAGTCGTTAAGAGTAGAAAAGCGCTATATAAGAACAGTCCATTTACATTTACATGTACTGATCTACAGTGTGCTGTACATGGTACAGCTTTAGTAAAACAACTCCAGTGTAAAATCACTACCATTTTATACATAGCTGGGATACTTCCTGTGTATGTTCTGTTGTAAAGTCACAGCTCTGCATGTGTGTACAATACCATGATTTTTTTATATATATATTTTTTTAATTTTTGAATATTTGAGCAGAGCAGCATCCCTGCACGCTTCTCACAGTGAGGTTTCTGTCAGTGTCCTCTCCTTTAAAATACAGTCCACACAAAGGCTTTCACTGCCTGAATAACTAGCATAAGAGTTGTGGTTTAGGGGGAGTTCGGCGCTGGAACTGTTAAATGGTGAACAACACTAATTAGTCTCAGAGAACCAGAAGTCATGACCCAAGCCGGCGGCGAAACATTGGCGTCAGTGTCGGCATTGCCAAAGGTCTCCGATTGCAAACACAACCCCCTCAGATTCCTAACCAAAACAGGTCAGAAGTGTTTCCAAATGTCTCCAAATGTTTAGGGGCTCTGAAACACCAGAGCAGGGGTAATGAGATGTGTTAATGTAGCAAAATGTGTTGCAGCAATGTCAATATAACTGTTGCTAGTGAATAGGTAGAATTTGAAAGTTGAATTACTCCTTTCAATTAGCTACAATTCAAGAAGACATTCTTCGCTGAATCCTCTTTTTTCTGACACTTGAAGAAAGCTATTTACGTCCACAAATACTGACATGAAACATTAGACCACAGCAATAGCATTCAGACATTTGTATACCGTCCTTTTTGAAAATATTACAAAAAGGGAAATACAGTGACTTGAACTTTTGTAGCACATTATATACAACACACAAAGACATGGATAAAACACTCACAGCATATTTACACAGTGACAAAGAATGGGCAGAGTGGTCAGCCTGTACAGTGCACATTGACAATATAATACAGCAAATATTCACACAGCAGTTTTTGACCCCCGCAGAGGCTGCAGTGATGTTGCTCTGCACGTTAAGTTGGGGGTTCTGAAGTCATTTTTCATACTATAGGTTAGGGTTAGGGGGGGGGGGAACTGCAGCTGATTGAATAAAGAGAAGTTAGTAACTGAGTGAATGAAAACCTGCATCCACATGACAGAAGAGTACCACCTTCAATTTAAGAATGTTTTCCCTGTGGGACAAGTATGACTCTATATAGCCTATATTAAGCACCTGAAATCAACAGTGCTCAAGGCAATATTGTAAAAATGAAAATGCCTAAAAGCAAAAGATGACATGAGGTTTGTTTCAAAAATGCATTCCTTCTGTAACAGATTTTTGCAACTGTTTCTTCCAAATTCATAGACACAAAAAACACAAATTTATCGTGCTGGATAGAGAAAAACAGCAGAAATCAGCTCACATTATGGCAGAAGTGTTAAAGTCATGCAGAGTAAGCATTAAATTTGTGTTTGTCTGTAAAATAAATCTTCCTTTAAACCAATAATACCATTTGTATATGCAGTGTTAGGTTGGTGAAGAAGAAAGTGCCACCCTGATAATATTATGCAATTTATACTCATGCAAATTAAACTCTGTTTGACAGAATTGATTTCACATGTATTGTTCTCCCTTTACACATCCCTCGTTCCCCTGTCATGCAAAACACAATCTGCAGAGAAAGGTTTTGAATGTTTTGCATGCTGAACCATAAGTGATGAATTATTTGCCTCTATAGAGGTTGTCAGAGAGTTTCAATAGCTGTGGTTTCCAGCCTGGGTGAATACATTCCTTAATATCCACAGACGTTTTGGGCTTCTCTTTAGTACATGTGGTCCTCACATGAGTTTGGTCCCATGTGAAGCTTGAGATTGTCCTCAAGACTCAACATTGCAAAGGGGACATCCAGCTTCAGAGCATCCTTTGACCACTCTCGCCCAAGCAGGCCAGACTGAGTAATCAGGTAGCTGTCACTCTCAGCCTCGTCTTTAACTATCCATCTGTGAGACTTCAACATCAGTAGTTTTTCCAGGTGGAGGATCAGTCATTACTCAGTGCGTTTACATGCAGTTTAAGAACCTGAGGGATCAAATTTGGGTTAAGGCAATGTCCCGGTTACTGAAACGCCATGTAAACACCTAACCCCGGCTAAAACCAGAGTTCTCATACTCCGGTTAACAGACATAGAGAACTCTTTTAGTAACCGGGGTATTCGGGCATGTGTACGTATTAACTAGGTTAACTCGGGTTATGCGTATGGGCATGCTCTGTATGTTATAACTTCCCCTGCACAGAAAAAGAAGAGAGCAGTTGGAAACAACAGCACCAAACAGCAACAACACAAGTTTTAAACCTTAAACCCACGCTATTATGAGAAGTAAGGCATGAAGAATATATAAAATGTACAGCGCTAAAATCCGTCCATGTTCTCCCTGCTTTGCAAGCTGTTGTGATTTTAAGAAAAAAGCCTTTTTCCTACCAGTTGTACATTGGTAGAGCACCACCTACTGTTCTGGAGGTGGAGTTAATCCTGTTATTCTTCGCATTCTTCCCAGGTATGTATGCAGGGAGTACTGGCATATCCAGGTTTTTCACTTAACAAGGGCAAGACCATGCCCCGGTTACTGCTGTGCATGTAAACGCACTGACTGAATAATCCTCCATCGTTTCTTCAGAGGGCAGGAGAGACACTGCAGAGACCATGTTCTCTCTGCCCCTATACATAGATCCATCCACTGGATGTGAGGCTGTGAGGCAGGGCTGCAGGCCTCAGATCAGCCTCTCCTCTGGGGGCACTTTGAGGACACTGCCCATCTCGAGCCTGGCACCGGCCACCTCCTGTGAGCTGGGGCTGTACGTGCCCTCTGACTGCCGCTTCTTCCGCGCTGTCATGATGAGGCAAAACACCACCAGGATGGCCAGTAACACACACAGGGTGATCAGGGGGATGGTCACCACCAGCCAGGGGATTCGCTCCACAGGCTCCGGTTTCTGCAAGAGCACAGAACATATCGTTATGTACAGTGCTTTAAATAGATTTTGTTCTTCATTCATAAGCAATACCACAAGGCTCATAGCCAACAGTTGCACGATACTTCACGACAAAGGGTTCATGGGAAATGTAGGATTAGTAGGCTACTACAAGCAGGGTTGCCAGATCAAGATTACATTGCCAAGCCAAACACACACAAAACCACCCAAATATCGTAGAAAATAGTCTGGCAACACTGACATTGTTTTTTGCAGCCAGCTGATTCATCCAAAAGTGACTAGTAACTTTACAGTTTTACCCGCCAAAGGATTATTTTTTTAAAAACCCTGGTTATGTACTATCTGCATGACCATACCTTTTTTTGGTATGATTTTAACCCTTGTGTTGTCCTAATTTGACTCAACAAAGTTGCCCAACAATAACATGGACACATGGATCTACGTTGTTTGGAACTACAATGTTCTTTGCACATAAATTTAATGAATGCTTTCATTTAATTTTTGGGTTTTATTCAATTTTTCTAACATTTAAATTTTTTTAATGATTCAAAACACTATCTTGACTAAACTTTGACAGATACCTGTCTGTGATCCACTCAACATCCGCTGAGCTTAACTAACAGGGGTGGCAGTAGCTCAGTCTGTAGGGACTTGGGTTGGGAGCTGGAGAATCACTGGTTCAACTCCCCATATGGACCAAAAAATACAGAGTGTGGATAGGTGGCTGGAGAGATGCCAGCGCAGCTTTTAAAAAGGCAATTCTTTTCCCCATTTTCAAATCCATTTCCTTGCTGCTTTTCCTTAGCCAACTCGAAATCCGATTCCAAAATAATTTCCCCTTTCATTTAGGCTTTCCCTTAGCCTTTAAGGTCTGGTGCTAGCTGGACAGACATGCTGTGTATTGTAAATAATATATATTCCAAATAATTGTGTAAAACGAAACAAATGCAAACCACACAAAAATATGTTTTCCTATTTAAACAGCAGCTAAAGGATAGGCTACTTGAATCTAAGCTTTGATATTAAACCATCATTCAGATTCAGGTTCTAATTTTGCACATGTGCTGAGAAAGTGAATTAACTCAAAGCCAGTGTCAGTGAAAAAAAGCTGTCTGTCACTTACTTTGCTATCGCAGACTGTGCCGCTGAAACCCGGCACACACACACACTGGAAGTGGTTGAGTCTGTCCAGGCAGGTGGCACCGTTGAGACAAGGGCTGGACTCACACTCGTCTATTTCTGTCTCACACCTGAAATACATCAGAAGGGTTTTAACACAACCCTGACTGACAGAGCAGACACACACACACAGACAAGCAGACACACACACACGCACACACTCCTGACCTATACACTTGGATGTGGTTCAGAGAAACTTTCTCCTGAGCAGCAGGTGTGTGTGCATGAGTGTGTGTGTGTTAAGGAATGTGCTGTGTCTCTCACCTGGCGCCCGTGTATCCCGGCTTGCAGGTGCAGTTGCCTCCAGAGTCACTTCCTATACAAACCCCTCCGTTAAGACACTCTGTGAATGCATCGCACGCCACTGGCGGGAAACGCCACCTATTGGACACACACATTCATTACCCTCTAAGGTATGATTTTGTAGTTATACATTTAGATTACCTTTAATAATGACCCAAATTCTATGCAGGTGAAACTAAGATCTTCACAATTAATCCAACGTTCATACAATAATGATTTTGGCTTCCACCTTAATTTGAACAATAGTGGGTGTTATTTGACACTTTGCAGTGATATTGGCTTGTGCCACATCAAATGAAGCCTTCTACTTTCTGACCTGATGACAACCTTTTTCATTGCACAAGCAACTTACTAATATAATTAAATGGCAAACTGTTGGGTATACGATTGTATTGTTGCTGTTGTTATTATTGAATCTATTTTTATTATATTTTAAGTATTGAAGAATTATCTGAAGGGAATGTTTTTATAAGAATGGCATAAACATGAAGTCAGTGATGTGTAGCAATGAAACAAAACTAATTAATATTTTTTTAATAATAACAATTGGTAAAAATACTTGAAATGAAATGTGGCTAGTAGTGATGAAGCCAAAGAGAATTAGCCCCGACTCTGCAATTCTCAAGTGCCCGTTTACACAATTGGCAATCAACTTTATAAGAAAATAATACGTCAGCTTTTTTGTTGACAACTGCCTCTGCTTTCCTTGAGTTGCAAAAATAAAACTGCACATTTAATGTTAGGGAAAACGTACGTATTGTGATTTTTTTAAATCAATTATTTTCCTTATAATTTTATATTATATTTTTTTATTCACAAATTTTTTTTTGCAATTATTGACCTAACTATTTTCTGTTTATATGGTATCACCGATGGCGACTAAATCATATCCATTTACAATAGAAAGCAGACAATGCAGAAAATCCATGTTATGTACTTTTATACAAATGAAATAAATAGACTGACTTACATGTGATGTGTATTCTTCTTAGAAAACAATTACATTTTTTAGAAATGTCTCATGATATATTGTCTCTAGAAGTGTATTATTCATGTATATAATCATGTATACTTTTGTTTTTGTTAATGAAGGAAAATACTATATATCACAATAAATCAATTTCACAATACAAATAAAACCGGCACCCATGTATCGTGAAATAATCGAATCGGGACAACAGCATATCGTCCCAGCCCACAGTTAATCACCAGTACACAAACACCAACTAGAAAGGGTGTTTCCTCAGCCTACAATGATGTCATTACACTGCAGCATAATCAGGTCACTGATGAGGCATGGTATTTCTCATAAATATGTGCAAAAGGTAAAAAGCCTAAACTGTGCTGTATAGAAAGCGTTGTACTCACTGGCAGCGTTTGCCGACGTAGCCAGGAGGACATGAACAGGTGTGAGCTCCCAACCTGTCCACACAGGTTCCTCCATTCACACAGCTGAACTCCACACAGTTATCCACCTCTTCCTGACAGTTTGTCCCTGTGTATCCAGGCTCACAGTCACAGCGGTAGTCTGCCTGAAGGTCTGTACATGTACCATAGACACAGGGACTTGAAGAACACTCATTAACCTCCATCTCGCACAGTTCCCCCTCCCATCCTGCGCTGCAGCTGCAGTTAAAGTCATTAAACTGGTCCTGGCATACACCCTCGTTGAGGCAGGGCTGGGAATCGCAAATCGGTTCACCTTGGCATCCTATAATTGGCTCGTGCCCATCCAATCGGGAGAACCGGCTCATCTGTGGGGCGTCCGGTACATTAATGAGCGGCAAGTAGACTCCACCCACTCTCACCTCTCCTAAACATCCAGTGTAATTCTCCGCTAGCCAGATTTTGGTGTCATTCAGGAAGTTAAGGTTTCCGCCAACGCCAAAGCTACCACCAACTCTCTGCCCATCGACGGTAAGGTGCCAGCGGGATGCCAACTGTGTGGGATTGACCATGATCAGCTGGATGTGATGCCATGCTCCATCTGCGATGGCTCTGTCACTTGTGAAGGCCAGCAGCTCTGCACTCGCCCCACTATTCAGTTTGACCAGCAGGGAAGAGTTGAGCAGACCAATGCAGAAGACCTCGGCTCTGCTGCCGGCTCGCAACAAGATCCCGTTCTTGTCCCGTGTCCGAACATCCATGGTGATGTTGGTAACGGGGCTCAGCAGGGAACTGTTGGAAACATACTGAAGAGCGTTGTCCTGAAAAATGGCTTCAGTTAAACCTGTGGGAGGAAAAGATCATGTGAGTAGTTTTGAAATTTTACTGACACCAAGAATTGTCTACAAGTTACATGCTAATTCAAAACTTCTGCGGACAGAGATCATTTTTCTTTAAAAACATTGTTGTAGCCTGGGACTATTATGTCATTATTTCTCAGTTTAGGCTTTTGGACTACAATTTTTAATGAATGTACATACTGGGGGCATGGAACTTGAAAGGCATGAGCATTAACCAGACAAAGGTCTAATAAAAGTATCACATTATATTATCAGGTGTAATGATTGTTTTGGTAGCTTGGTCTATACATACAACGTATAAGATAAAATGTCAGGACATTTCTACATCTCCCACACTGGATTTGTCCATTGTTATTTTAATGTTTCCACTAACTTTAAGGGAGTTCAATAGTAAATTGCTCAAGTATCACTTGAATAGCAATGTTTTAAAATGTTAAATACAGGGATTTCCCTTCCATTGTAAAGCTTAGGCCCAGCACCCAAGCCGTTTTGGGCCACACCACCTAAGCCAAATGAATGTAGAGTAAAAGTGGACTGCTTCGAAACTAACTAAATTACTTTTCCCAGATCTAAAGGCAGTGGTGTAGGTACTCGAGATAGATCTTGGTCTTACAACTGGTCTTAATACCACTTTTTGAATGCCTCGTCGAGGAATAGACCACTTTTTTACATGGCCTTGTCTCGGTCTCAGATGAAGAGGACTTGTATTTCAAGACCAGTCAAGACCACAACTGCAGGGATATAATTAAATTGCCTGTGTATAGTCAGCTTTACAGTATGTGATAACATCATTACTGTGATTGAATGTAAAACATCCTGCCTCAAATGCAACCAATAACTTGACTCATTTCTAATTTGAAATGTGTTACTGTTTACCTCCTTTCCCCGCCCCCTTAACACACACTCCCAAAGAAGTGAATGAAAAGACAGACAGGAGAAGAAGCTCTGCCGGTCTGAGAGATCTCTCGATTATCTAGCTACCTACTTTATTAGCAAATACAACATCTAAAAGAAAACACACCGCAGTGTGTAAATTCTTCGATGTAACACTGATTTAGACAGCAAGAACTACCTCAAATGTTTGTTGGCACTTAGAAAGGAAGCATAAAGAAAGGTAAGCTAAGTGTAAGTGTAAGTGACGTTAGCGAAGCTAGATAGCCAACATTATCAATCTGCCTCTGTACCAAAACTCTTCAGCAGTGTGGGACTCACACTAGTCTGGTCTTGGTCTTGACTCACTTTCGCCCTGCAATGGTCTTGGTCTTGTCTTTTTGAAAAACGTATGTGCATCTAACTCTTCCACAAACTACAGGAAAAAGCTCATCTAGCCTATATAACATCTCTCTTGATCTACTGATGAGTCCAAAATCGACACAGTCAGGATTTGAAATCCCACTGTAGTAACACATGATGGGTAATCACCATGACTGGAATAAGCCATAAGTAAACAGAATTTTGTTCATTGGATCTATTGTCAGTGTCTGGTTTCCGGTGTGTCTCTGAGGCTTCCTGTTTCCATTTTATTTCTGCCACAAACTATTTATTTGTTGTTTCTGTATTTCAGAAGGTCGGATAATTTCTCTTCCCAGCACCCTTTTCAGTCAAACCCTTGCGGTCATGGAGTTTCTTCCCTCTCTCTTGTTTTTCCTTTGATGTCAGTAATGGTCTAAGGTTGGCAGGTTGTCCTTAAATGTCGCTTCAGAAACTTTTCAAGACGGTAAGTCCAATTAAGAAATTAAGAGCTAAACAAATAAACTTAACCTCAACTGACTTGACTTGACTCGCCCTGCCTTGATAAGAGAGTGATAACCACTGGCAAAAGTTTACTCACATTCATATCCGTCCTGTAGGTCCACACAGCGTACTGCATCAGGACAAGGGTTGTCGACGCACCACAAACGTGTCTCGCATAGCCGGCCCGAGAAGTTAATGGAACAGTCGCACTTGAAGTCATTCCAGGTAATCAGACACTGTCCACCATTAAAACAGGGCCGATCCTGTGCACAGACAAACACAGATGGATGGATTAGATGATCACTTGTAAAATCTCCCACCTGATGCGATGGCAGAGAGGATTGAGCAGTAACTTACAGATCAAAGGGATTCACAACCAGATCAATGTTAATAGGGTTAAGGCAAAACAGTCCAACCCTATCTATCAGCTATCAGACAGCACCGCAAGGTGCTTAACTTAACTCGACATTTTGTCGTCGGCACATGATCGTCACCTTTTGTTGGCTAAAGTCAACTACAAAGGCCCCTGAAAGGACCATCACCTCGCAGTGCCCTCTACCCGGCTCACAGTCTCCTTTGGTTAACTGTGAATGCCGCTAAACTTAACTGTCATGTGACTGGTTGTCATTTCAACAAGCCGGCGGTTGTGTAATTTTGTAGGATATCATATGAATTGGTGTGCATACTACATATTCGTACGATATCATACACACCCATTCATGATAATCTGTTGCAGAAGTAGTCAGCTGAGAAGTAGTTTAGATTAAAAAAACCCTGACCCAAATGTTGTTTGGGATTACCCCCATGGTAATCCCAACCCTTGAAAGGAAATACAATTTTGTTGTGGTGTAAAAATAGGCAGGTGTAAAGATTCATAAGTCTACTGTAGTTCAAAAATATTAGTAACATTACCAAAGTTCATGTTTTTGAGAGAGTATGTCTTCAAATTTGCGCCAATTCTTTAGTTAAAGTGATGATAATACAGCTGGTTATATATTTATCTTTTACCTTGCATGTGTCATCACTTTGGCATCCTGGCAGCAGGTTCTCCTCTGTGCCTGCCTGGTAAACTTCCACCCCTTCTGCATGATCCTCAATGGTCAGATGCTTGTGGTCCAGCTGAATATCCTGCAGGCAGCCCTTGAAATTTCCACCCCAGGCATTCATGCTCTTGCCTGCAGGGAGCCCTCCCACATACATCACGTCCCCTGCCTCTACACTCACATTCCCTAATGCCCGATGATTCCCTGCTTTGGGGTAGAGCACATGGCCATACTGTACCTTTACAGTCACTAAATTATTGTTGCCGTCAGTGACGAACATGGCCTCTGACAGCAGAGTGGTGTGAGGGCTGTAAATAGCTACAGTGCCCTCCTTCAGATAGACTGTCAGGTAGGGCTTTCCTTCTCGATGGAGTTGCAGGAGCAGACCGTTGTGTTTGAGGGAGCGCATTAAAAAAGAAATAGTGAAGTTGTCTCCATGATTTTCCGAAATGTTGAAACTGGCGTAGCTGGTGGTGTTCTCATGTCCGAAGGTCCAGGATGGGTACTCTGCGGGGGAGGATGGGAAGCACACATTTGTCAGTATATTAACCAACACACTGGCAAATTTTACACCTATATCAGTAATACTTTATTTGGGGAGGTACTACTGAAACGGTTTTATAATGTTATGTGAGGCAATTGAGGAGCATTTTCAAGAAAAAACACTGGTGTTTCTCAGTTCTGGCTTGAACCATACTTTTTTACAGACATTTTGAAATAAGTGCATTTACCAGGAATGGATGAGTTGAATCATGGTAAGTGCAGGATCCACTGCTTTTTGACCCATACTGTATGGAACACATATCAGGATTGGGCCTCTGCTGCGTTATTACATTTGAATTTAAAGCATTTTGAATGGCTTTTTTTTTTTTTTTTTTTTACGAAACTCTGTGATTTGGCATGATGGCAGCCCCAAACAGCAGTGAGAGCTAATCTAATCTAATCTAAAATCTAAAGTTTAGACTTTGATATATCCAGCTTTGTCCAGACAAAGTGTTTGTTAAGTGGTTATTAGAGGGACTTTAGATTCATACCCTCACTAAAAAACAGGACCCTCACTTTGAGCAAGATACCGAGAGATCAAATTGGGATACCCATCTGTGTTTGTCTCAAGTATTGGTCACAGGGTGAGAATCCCACTTACACAGGCATTTCAACTGCTCCTCCTACACACAGTCTTGGAGACCACCAATGTGATCGCTAGCCACAAAGTAGTGGTTTTGCTGCAAACCTATGAGTATACTATAAGTATTATTACCTTCCCTACAGCTTTCTCCATAGTAGGGCCGATGACACAGACAGCTGGGACGAACCCACATGTCCACACACTTCCCACGTTGCATGCATGGGTCATCTTGACACCAATCGTTTTTGCTGCATCCTATTTCCAAGCCTTGGTTCTCCTCTTTAATGAGATCCTGAGGTAGAAGCAGCTTGTGGTCAACTTGAAGGTCTTGCATGCAACCAATGAACCCCCTTCCGCTGGAGGTTTGGGCCAAATAGTCCTGCGGTGCCCCTCCAACATACAGATGTTGAAAGGAGCTGGGCTGTAAGAAGATAAGATGATTGTAGCCCTCATTTTTCACCAGGCACTCTTCTTCACAGCCAGGTCCTTTTACAACCAGAACCAGCCTCTCATCCATGGTCACAGTGGCCTGGTGCCATTCCCCGTCATTGACTGGACCAGGGTAAATGACCTGCAGTACCTTCCCTGACTTCAACCTGGCCTGAAGGGAGCCTCCAACAAGCTCCAAGGACAGAAAGCGCTCCATGGTACCCCGGTAGTACAGCACCATGTCGGGCAGAGTGCTCCTGAATCGGAGCTGCATGTGGAGCCCGTGATTGTGGTCTTTAGTCTCTCGTTTTGTCCTGTTTTTTGAAATGAGCACCTGCATGTGGATGTAGCCCTCAGAGTTGAAAGAGAAGGTGGTGGAGGTGTTACAGCGATCACCGGTCCAGCCAGGCGGACAGAGGCAGGTGTAGCTGTGCTCTCCATCATCGGTCAGTACGGGGACACAACCGGCTCCATGTTGACAATGGTGCTGTTTGCAGCCGACCAAGCGAACGTGACAGTCTCGTCCGCCCCAAGGCTCCTGGCCAGGCTCTGGCACAGGGCAGTGACACATATAGGAGTTGGCAGCGTCTTCACACGTGGCGCCATTCTGGCACGGATCGCTCTCGCACTCGTCGATGTCCACCTCACAGTGTACACCTGCATGGAGAGACACTCACGTTTAGAACTACAACTTATTTTAACAACGCTGATTCAACTCCAAAACACTGCCTTCATATGGATTACAAAGGAAGTCACATTTAATAATAATTTTGTTATCACATAAATCTACTTAATCAGGGGTGCACTGGGAGCCTGGAAATTCAAATTACAGTAGATGACTTAACTAGACACAGAACTTAGCACATGCAGATGAACAGGCAGATTTGGTTTCAGGCAAGGCATACATTTTTTAATCAGTCATTTGCACATGAGGAAATTACTGAAGGAAATGGCCATTAATTGCACAATTAGAGAATAATTAGATCTGCACAGAATCCCTTAACATAATTTAACCAGTTTCTGTCATACTGACTGTATCAGCTACACACTGCAATAATGCACTATATGCTTGTCAGACAAACTGGTGCACACAAACACACACCCTGTGCCAGAATTACAGTTTACTGAATGTGTCTTTTAGTAGTTACAGCCATCTAATCAAACCGCATTCAACATTAAGCCCTGGCAGCATCAGTCAACTCGCATTAACATAGTCCTTTAAAATACTCTACACCCAAGGAACCCTAAAGCTGTTCATCCTCTCTGTGTGCCAAGACTCCACCCTCATTCAGTAGCACGCAACTTTCTTCTTTGCTAATGTAGCATTAAAGTGCTGTACCATACTGTACCTGTCAGCCACCAGAGCCCACAGCAGCAGCACAGCAGCAGCAGCATCAACCTGCTTCTCCCCATGATCCACTGAGTCAACAGCCAACACACTCCTCACACTGCTGGCTGACAGAAGTGACACAACTAGGCTTGCTCTCTCTCTCTCTCTCTCTCTCTCTCTCTCTCTCTCTCTCTCTCTCTCTCTCTCTCTCTCTCGAATTTAGCTTACAAAGCAGAAGTGCCTCCACTCCTCCACTCTGTACCAGGCAGACAGGCTGAAGTGATTACAAGGCAGCACCACTTCTTTTCCTAACTCTCTTTCTCCCTCCTCCGTCCCTCCCTGAATCCCTCCCTCACACCCCCTGCTCCTCTCCTGTCTGCAGCCCAGCCCTGGCAGAGCAGTAAGCCTCCAGCCTCCAGCTGGCTCCTGTCAGTGTTTGACAAGAGGAATGCAGTGCTGCATCCCCTCCCTGCTCCATGTGCTGTCCTGTGGATGCCCACTAGTGGCTGGAGTTATGAGAATTAACCTGTAGGAGGTGCTGCAGGCACTAGGTTTCAGGACCGATCAAGGGAGCCCATATGGATGTCCATATGACGGGACTGTGATTAACTTCAGCATGGCAGCTAGTCAGTCTCATCCACCATTGTGGCTGATCATATCAAATTGTGTGTGTATTGCCTGTGGGAAGACTTCTGAACTCATTCTAGGACAATTTAAGTAGATTCAACACTAGTATTACACTAGTAATAAATGAAATTTGGAGTTCAGAAATTAATTTTAAAATTGTGGAGGAAAAACTAAATTTCAGATTTAATGGTTAGAATGTTAGGAATAAATTACTAATAGTCAGTTAATTATGAGAATTGTGATTTTAGCCTCACAATCCTAACTTTTTCTCAAAATTCTGAATTTTAAAAGCCAAACTTAAATTATTAATAGTCAGTTAATTATGAGAATTGTGATTTTAACCTCACAATCCTAACTTTTTCTCAAAATTCTGAATTTTAAAAGCCAAACTTACTGCGGTGACATTTAAGTCTGACATTCTCTGACTTTATTTTGACCTTGCTGTCCGAGTTCTGACTTTATGTCAAAATTCTGTGTTTTGTTATATGATCACCAGGTTGGATAGGGAAGGGGGTGTGGGGGATAAAGGTTAATTGAAAATGGTATGTTTGAATATGTTCCCTTAAATTAAGTTTGGCCAAAGTAAGGAGGAGTAAAGGAAAGGTGGAAAGGTAACCTTCTCATTCGTTCTCACTCTCTTACATCTTAATCTGCTGACTATGGGCGTTCACTCTTTCAGTTAACCAACCAGATTTTGCCAAGGTCTCTGTGAGCCAATCATATAATTGCTGTTGCCCTACACCACCTCCAGTTCCTAGACTCCATCTGGGGGATATTCCTGTACTACCTATGGCCTCTTTACCCCCTAAAAAACGTATGACATTGCTATGGGGTCCAACCACCAAAGACTCTGATTGGGCACCATGTCAATACATTTATTTCACTATCAAATAAAGTCTCTCCTATTTAAAATTCAGTTGTTAAACCGTTCTCAGATTTTACTTTGGTCAAACTATTGTAACTTGTTCTTGAATTCTGCCATTATTCACGTAATTCATCTCAGAGATCATCTTCCATACTGGCAATACTCACAGTATTCCCTCACAGTATTTGGTGATATAAATGTTTTTTTTTTAACAGGGCTTTTACCTAAGCCTCCAAAAGAACATTTACAAATGGAACTCTGATAAATCATAATACATGCATCAGCATTGATGAGGGTACATACAAGTTGCTTCTGCTACAACATCGTTCTAAGGCCATTGAAGGAGAAAAAAATAATATTGTTATGGACCCGGGAGAGAGGGGTAATTTATAAGGTTGAAGTCGTAAATTTACAGAAAAAGAACTCAGATATTCTTTGAGATTAAAGTGGTAAATTTGGAATTGGCATTAATTACTTAATTATTACTTACTTAAACAATGTTCACCACTGCCCTAACCCAAACAGGTCCTGCACCAGCCTTTACAATCTTAGCTCCTCAGTCCTTTCTACATAGAGCAAAAGCAGGGTTCATCTCTACAGGCTTAACAACCGGTTATAGTGATGACCACCTCACACACGTGGTAAGTTAACCTCTTACACATGTGCCATACAATGGTAATAGGATCCTATTTCTTTAGCCACATGGGGTTTTCATCTATCTTTCCTCACTCTTGCACAATAGTGAAATGTTTACAGCACAGCATACCAGAAAAAAATAAACACAGATAATTTGGAAAAATGCCCTTGTTTTGCTCAAAATGTTTTGTATCTTTTTTTTTCATCAGGTCTTAATGCGGCTGCTAAGCAGCTTTGCTGTAATCTCCCCTCCCCCAGACAAATTTCATGAGAGGACCCCATTTAAATACCCAACGAGGACGCCTGACATATGGCACCTTTAATTGGCTTTGTTGTTTTCTGCTATGCTCCTCCATACTATATGTACTCTCATCCCCCTCCAATCCTCTGCTCTGTTGTTTCCTCCACATTGCATGGCCATAATACTGTTAGCAAATCATTTTGTCAGAGGCTAATTTGTTGATGAAAGCGTCTGGCAGAATTCCTCACTTCTGAGTACAAAGTGTGCATTTCATTGTCAATTTTTGGTGTAGTTCCTCCTGTTTTGAGTGATGCGGTGACAAATCTCCTTTAATGAGGAATTAATACCTTGGCTGGCCATGAGGAATGATAAGCAGGAGGAAGATTAACCCTTTATTGTTTGGTCAAGGAGATCTGAGATGTGAGACCTGAAGGCATGAAGGTTATCTGTTAACACTGGCTTCTACTGCACGCTCTGTTCACTTCACTTAAGATCTTTCCTGTCCTCCACAGGGAAGTTCTTTTTGCAGTGAGCCAAACCAGCACAAAAAACAATGATTTCTATTACATAATAACTTATTATTGTAAAAGAGTTGGCTTGTTACACATTTCAGAGGATTTGACGGTTTATCAATTCTAATCTAGTCTGATATATACGGTATGTAAATAAGATGTCTTTGTGGGGAAGTTTCTAATGGGTATTTAAATTTAGAGTTTTTATTGTGCATGGAATTTAGAGCTGCAACGAACCATTATGTTAATTATTATTATTATTATCTGATGTATTGATGGATGGTTTAGTCTTAAAAGTTTCTTCCAAACAAGGAATACATACAATGCCCCCCTCCTCAAAACATTATTGATGAAATTTATGTTGATTGACTAATTGCTTTATCTCTCATGGAATTACCATTGATATGGAGAAAATCAAATATCACAATAATTTTGACCAAACACCTCAATGTCGATATTGCGACAATATTGTAAGGTTGACAATTAACCAATTATAATGTGGATATAATGACTAAGTGGTTAAAGGCAAATAAAAGAAAAGCTAGAACAGTCTGGTGAATTCAGAAAATGACATGACTTTACTGTAATGCAGCCTTTGAAACCAGAAAAAGACTAAACTTACCATGTAACAATATTACAATTCTTCAAAATATAAGACGATGTTGATATAATATTGAAATATTGCCCAGCCCTACTTTCAAGCCAGAGAGCGGAGTTTGCTTCCTGGGGGAAACTGATGAGTTTCAGCCAGGAAATGTGTTTCCTGATCTTAACTAGTCATTTTGGTGCCTAATCTTAACTTTCGTTGGGGCAAAACGCTCATATTTTGGGAAATAAATTTAACAGTAATCCACCCCGAAACAAGCGGCAGCTCGCAGTGCTCTGTATCCGGCTCAATGTCACTCATTTTCAGCTAAACACATCTAACAACTGCCCCGATACAAGCAGATCTAAGCAGCAGTTTTGCGGTGACTTTCAAAAGACAGGGTGTTCAGTTACCCATGTCTCATTTACATAAAGTTGAGGTCCAGGCTACTTTATGCAAGTCTGGGGGGGTCCAGCTTAACTCGCTGCCTCTCAAAAAGTCACAAAAGTCTTTGAAACTGACCTTGGTCAATCTTAAATGTAGGCAGATAGAGCGGCATAGCTTATTTTACGCATAGCTTTTAAAAAACACGTTTCAATTTACTTATTTTGTAAAATAAGCGAAGGTTTCCAAACAAGACTAGCCTTGTTGGTCTGTTTCCAAGCTCACAAGTAAAGTATTCTTCCAATCGGATGCAGCTATCGAGGTTGTGAAAGGGTGGAGCCTCTTTTCTTTACATGTCATTGGACATTAAAGAGAAATGGAGAACTAGCTAGGCAAGCCCATCAGGAAGCGGGGCGGCCCTTCCAGTCAAAATACATCACCGTGGACACGTAGCGTTAGCATCACAGCTGTGCAAGATCACTGACCACAAGCACATGAAGAAACTGTCATGGTGATTTCGGTAAGTGCCTGTCAGAGAGAATGAACAGTAAACAGGGACAGGACACAGCTCTGCGGGGTGCCTCTGGAGGAAGAACAGCTCAGTTTTTTTTGTTAGGAGATAAGAAAATAGGAGATAAGCGTTTTCTTTTCCTACCTGTAAAGCCATCTGGACACACACATTGATAAGAGTTAACCAGATCCTGACAGGTTCCTCCATGCTGACACGGTGCAGACTCACACTCGTCCACATTGACTGAGCAGTTGTCTCCTGCCAAGAGAACATATTAATGGCATTACTATATTTGTCCTCACCACTTCATTGAGAGTTAATAAGGCAATATACCAAAAAACTGAAAGATTTTTGTTGTGAACTGGCTTACCAGTGAATCCTGGCAAACAGCGGCAGATAAAGCCAGCTGCCTCTTCATAGCTGAAATTTGCTTTGCTGAATTCAGGCAGTTTTTCGTAGTTCAGGATATCTGAGCGCTGGAAACACTCGCCACCATTCTCACAGGGATGCTGCTCACACTCATCTCTATCCAGCTGGCAGTTCTCTCCTTCATAACCTGGACACAATTACATGTTTAAAGGATAAGTATGTCTTAATACAGTACAGTACATTAAATGCACTGTAATCATGCCTTTTAAACAGGCCATGAGGTCATGCTGTCATAACATACACGCATATACACTTTACACATTTATATACATTATTTATACATTTACAATTAGACCTGCCCTTCTATAAGATTCACACACTACTATTGGCCAGGCGTTCATGCTAACGCAAGGTAACGTAATGCAATTTGTTAAGGTCCTATCCCCTGACCAATCAGCTATCCTAACCTTAACCTCTCAAGGTCAATGCCTAACCCCAACCAATCAAGCTGCTTTTTAGGGCGGGACTTGCCTAGAAGTTACGTGGGATCCATAATAACGTTGAACTGATGGGCAATTTAGCATGGGAAGTTGTGTTGCTACTTTTTGAGCATGCTTGAGCTACCTTCCATTGAAAATAATTGTCAACTAACAAGGACTGTGGATTTTGTCCCCAGTCACACAAGGGCTCGAATTGCAGTGTTTCCCATTCATAGGTTCTACTTGGGCGCAGCACCCAGATAGATTGAGACCCGCCCAGGTAGATAAAATCCAAATTAAATTTTTTTCCAAATCAACAATGTATTTTTTACAGCTCACGCAGACCAGCAGCCTCCAACCCCTTCCCCTTGTGAGGGTGCGTTTGTCAACGCTTCACTTCGGGCTCGTAGCATGTTGCTGGTGTTCTTATCGTGGGATTAACTCTATTAACAATCCATAGCAATTATGTGGCCACACCTCTGTGAAAGCACCCTGGACGTCATTTATCAGAGTTTGGTAGTTACCCCTGTCCGCGGCAGTCTCCTCCACTACATATCTTTATAATGGAGCTAACCAGAGCTAACCACTAACCGAGCTAACCGTTGTTAACTGAGCTAATTGTTGCTAACTGAGCCCTCAGTTGTTGTTCTACCTGAATCCATGTATTTATGGACTAAAACTGAATTTTATTAAGTTGGCTATAAAAGTTTTAAACTGCAACTCAGAGTCGTCTGAATGACATAAGAATAAATCTTCAGAAAAGCTCTTAATGAATTCAAGGACATGTAGCTATAGTAGCCTACAAAACAGTGTGTTTACGACCCCCAAAACACGGAAAACAATTTACTTTAGATAACCTTAGTCTTATATGATTTAACAAGAATTATTTGGAGACATTGTTGAGATTTTTAACATGTAACTGTCTATATGGATCATTGTATTAAGGTTAAGTTACATATATAATAGCCTATTTGGGCTCTGGGTCATGAGGTAGTTTGTCTGCTGAACCATAGCATTTGACAAACCAACCAGATTTAATTGACAAATCAAGGATCAATCAAGGTATATACATAAGAGTGAACGTGTCATAAAACATTATAAACAAGTCATAAACGTTTATGACATGACACATCTTTTAGTTAAGTGTCAACTTTTTTTGTCATGACAAGTTATGGTTATGGTTATGGTTAGGGTTCATGTGTCATGACTGTGTCACGTGTTACTGTTATGCAGAAAACTTCTAGTAGTGTTACAAAATAGTTTATAAACCTTTGTTTGACTAGTTTTGAATTCTCAACTTGTAGGAAACACTGAATTGCTTATAGTTAGTATGGACAGTATTAAAGTGACTAACACAAATCTGAACCTATTCTTTAAATCTATAAATCCAACTGTTAACTCTGCACAAGTTATTTTTAGGACATGCACACAATGTGCGTACACACACACACACACATTCACACACACACAAAAATACAATTCTGAAAGCAAAAATCAAAGACTGCTGATGGCTGCACCTTTCTCTGTCGCATTGTGCTCATGCATCCCTATTCTTGATTCATCACAGCGCTGAAGGACTTAGATCTGCTGTTTTTTGCGGCTCTGAACATATGTATACTGCATATTGCAAAGCACAGCCCTGCTCTTTTGTCCCCTCTTGTCCTCTAAACTCAAGGGTCAGATTCTCCAACTCGGTTAGATTTATGTATGGGAAACATCAAGCCTTGATAATAATAATATTAATAATGTATACTTTATTAATCCCACAAGGGAAATTTCAATTTACACTCTGTTGTTATTACACACAGGCCTGAATTACACACACACACATGCTCAGTACCTATACATGCACTAAATGGAGAGATGTTAAGAGTGAGGGGGTTGCCCATGGAAAGGCGCCCCGAGCAGTTGGGGATTCAGTGCCTTGCTCAAGAGCACCTTGGCAGTGCCCAGGAGCTACCAGTCCACTACCATACTTTGGTCAGAACGGGGACTTGAACATGCTACCCTCCGGTTCTCAACCCAACTCCCTACGAACTGAGCTACTTCTACTCCTTATGACACTTTTTATATGTGCAACCATCTAGCTAGCTTTTTCTTTTAACATTTCTTAAATGTATTTCAGTTTAGTGTTCAAGCAGAGTCCTTAGTGGCTGTTGCGATCTACTAAATATTAACAAATTGTTCACACTGTAATTATGTTATGTTGAATGTAATGGCTGTATGAAGTATGATGATGATGAGTGAGCAGTGTGTTTATGTGTGAGAGTTGGCTTATAACAGGGGAAGTAGTGGTGTACCTGGCCAGCAGAGGCACTTGTACTGGTTGATCCCCTCCAAACAAGTGGCTCCATGCTGGCAGGGGTCAGAAGCACATTCAGGAATATCCTCTTCACAGTGGCCGCCTAAAAAGCCCGTCCCCTCACAATCACACTTATAGCTGGAGGAAGGACAAATAAAGACAAAAGGAATAGTCAATAAAAAATGAATTGCAAGGCTATATCATTTTCTGGTCAAACGTGGAAGTTAAAGGTTAACTACATTTTTTTTGTTTTTTTTCTACTTGGACCTATTTCCCTATGTCTTTGTGTCCAAGTGACTGATAGGAACAACGATCTTTGACATTGGTCCAGTGTTAAACAAGGACAAAACAAGCTGCAAAGTAAGTTAATAGGGTAATTGTTCAGCTTGTATTTACGTTTTTTGTAATTAGGTTTTCTTAGGCCTCTATTGACAGGACATGCAGCAAAGGAACACAGGTCGGCGTCGAACCCAGGCCTGCTGCATTAAGCATGAACGCTGTAACCGGCAGCCACAGACCAGGCTGCAAAGTAACCCTATGACGAAAATTGGTCCATTGAAAATGCTTTATTTTGCCACTGTAAGGCTCAGATTGATATTCTAAGTGTCTGACAACATTATGGAAAGGATTCCTACAAATATAGACATTTTCACAATCTATTTAAACCCATTCTGTTTACCAGAAACATCTCTAAGGTCGCTAATGCTAAACCCACCAGACTCCATTTATAAAAACAATACTTTTGAGTGAAATGGCAAGGTGGGAACAACAAATATGTCTCTTGGTGAGGTGCGGTGGGTTACCACTTGTTTTAACTCTAGTAATAAAACCATTCAAACATGATGATGCAACAGAAACCAAGTATAAACCCAATCACAATGATTGTTTTCAATAACTTCCCGGTAGAAAAGTCCCTACATCCAATTAAACGGCACTGAGCAAACTGGGACAAGGAAGAACTGTTTACTATTCTCATTCATCTAAAATGCGTGTTTGATGATTTCATATGTCAAAAATAACACACTTAATTTGTCTGTTGGGCCACAGACTAAAGAAAATGACACCACCCAAACTACAGTAGCAGTTGACATGTTGCTGTTTGTAACGTTACATTTGGCTTATCAAAGGTGCTAGCAAAGATGCAGTACAGAAAATAAGCCCAGTAGAGACCACAGATAGGTCTGACAAAAATGTCACAGATAAAAATGACAACAGAAATAAATAAGTTTGCCAATTTCACATATCTCTGGAATTTAAATCAACGGCCAGTTGTCTACCCAGAAGTGATTTTTGTTAGTGAGACATCACGGGGATCGGTCTATAAAAGAGTTATAATGTTATTTCAGTAATTGTTCCCAGCAATATCTACCTAAGGTTTGCTGACATTAGCAACCATACATTACTGGTCATACCAGACCAAGATAAATAGAATAGAAAGATGATAGAATTTTTGAAGACATACATATTTGACAAGATTTTAAATAGACAGACAAACAGAATGTTGTGGTACTCATTGCAAAGATTGTAATTAACAAGGTTAATAAAAATCTGAAAACCTTGAATAGGCCACAATTAATAAAACAACATTATTTCAGCTGATTCATACAATAAAAGAAAAAAAACTACACTTATTTCCTCATCATTGTATTGGCCTTTTGAAGGTGTCCTATATAACTCAGTTATATGAATATGTGTGTAGTTGGCGCTCAGGGTGATCAGCTGAGTGGCGTCTAACAACTTCATCTTCTAGTTAAAATCTGCACTGATATACTATTTTCTGGAACAATTTAGATCAGTTTGTTTGTTTGTTTGTTTATTTGGATCCCCATTAGCTTTAGCATACACTAAAAGCTATTCTTCCTGGGGTCCTACAATCTTTCCTTGACAATACTCATTTCAACACTTCATTACACACACAGACATACATTTAACACTAAAATCAAAAAATCATACAGTTAATGCAATTAATACAAATAAAACAAAAGCTGTTTTTTTAAGTTGTCTTGTATCCTACCCATCCTCCTTGCTCCCTACTGTTCTACCAGGTATTCTCAGCACCTCCAGACATCTAATGACTCATCCCAATGTCTGACAGTAAGTGGATTAATTCTTATCCCTGCTGGTCAAGTTTAATGTCTGCCATGCAGCCTCAGGCTGACACAACGCACTGCTGGATGACACATCGGCCTTACCAGGCTCAACATGAGAGAGAGTATAGAAAGTCATATAGAAATTTGCACTAATTATGATAAAACAGTGATCACTTACAGTCCCCCATCTAACTCAATATATGAATATAATCGTGATAAAATTGAGAATTTGATCAAATTTCACCAAAGCTCAAATTATTCATACTAACTCATCAAAAACTACTTGGATACAGTGGTGCTCAAAAGTTTACATACACATGCTTAAGTTGACTAAAAAGAGGAATGAAAAAATCATGTTTTGGAAATTTATTTTAATACCTAAATCCAACCTTTAAGGACACCAATTTTCTTTGTGAATGAATAACGTATTGTAAATAAATAAATGTTCTTATTTAAAATACAGGGTCATAAGTATACATAATGTTAAATTCCCATAGAGGCAGGCAGATTTGGCCAGTTATTTCCTGGATTCAGGATATTATGCATCCTGATAAAGTTCCCTTGGCCTTTAGAATTAAAATAGCCCCACATCATCACATACTCTTCACCATGCTTAGAGATAGGCATGGTTTTATTTCAGTTAGACTAATACCTGGTTTGATTTGCATTGAGAGATGATTTTGAAAGTATCCCATGCCTATCTCTAAGCATGGTGAAGAGTATGTGATGATGTGGGGCTATTTTAATTCTAAAGGCCAACTTCCTGTATTTTAAATAAGAACATTTATTTATTTACAATACGTTATTCATTCTAAGGTTGGAGTATTAAAATAAATTTCCAAAACATGATTTTTATTCCTCTTTTTAGTCAACTTAAGCATGTGTATGTAAACTTTTGAGCACCACTGTAGGTTGAGTAAAAGATTGGGGTTTGGGTTGAAACACTAATGTTTGTGGTGTTGTTGACGTAAGAAAGTAAAAAGTTAACTTACTATGTACTATGTAACTTCAAAAAAGTCACTGTCACATTTGGTTTTACACAGGACAAGAACCAACTGAGCCAACTGATTGGTAGAGCTGGGCCCTACCGCATCATTTCTAGGGTATTGTCAACTGGTAACGCCCATTCAATCAGCTGAAGCGGGTGACTGGTTCACCAACAAACTTTTTGGACTGATAAAGCTTACAAAGGGCAACCTTCAAACTGAAGAAAGGTCTGAAGAAAGGAGTGACCACCCCACTTTGTTTCCTTTAATACCTTTCTCTTGAGAGATTTTGAGTTAAACCAACTATAAAATTTGCCTTGTTGGCCTATTCTCTGTTATTGGCATGGATGGTGTTGCATAAACACGGCACTGGAAACAAAATTCAGATTTACAATCAAAGGAAAGAAAACATGTTACAAACAGCATCAACATTTTCTGACAAGTTCAGTTACATATCAATACGAACCCTGAGGTTTTTTGAAGAGGAAACAATTACATTTCAGCCTGCAGATTTATGATGAAAATTGGCGATTGCACCTGCATTTTTTCCAAGGTCAATATCTCATTAATTTTAGTATTATTACATTTTAGGTAATCAACATCAAACCAGCTGACTGTATATGTCTACATTTTGTTAGTTAAAAAACTCAATTGCATTCTTCCTCACATGTGCTACAGTCCATTTGTATGTATCAGTGTTTATCCGTGATGTTGTATTGCATTTAAAAGCATGCCTGTGTGTAATCCTACCTGTTGACCCCGTCTATGCACTTGCCCTCATTCAAACAGGGGATGCTGGCACATTCATCTATGTTGACCTCGCAGTCTTGGCCCTGGAAGCCAGCCATGCACTCACACGTGTATGTGGCAATGTGGTCTCGGCAGGTGGCGCCGTTCTGGCAGGGATGCACCTCGCACTCATCGATCTCCACCTCGCAATTAATCCCTGCAGGAAACAGAGCAGGGATGGCAGTGGGCCAAGGAGTGGGCTTGGCAACACACCTAATTATCTTAGCACACATACAGCTACAACACAATAACACTGGAGGTGCCAGAACTCAGCTGCAGACGGACAACTGCAACACAGACTAATGCTACTTAAACAGAGCCATGCAACCCCTTTTTATGAAGTAGTCAGTGGTATAAAAACTCAAATCCCCTTATTCTAAAGCATACTATCTGTACTGAATGTACTAATCTTGCTTAATCTACGCCCCAAGATTAATTTGAAGATCTAGAGATTTGTTGAATACTACTCCTGAAAATTTACAAATTTAAAGTCACTGAATGCTGTCACCAAATACTGGATAACATATGCATGGTCAGCATCAAAATAATGCCATGGCCATATTATTCAATTTTTAGCAATAAAACCTCTCTCTAGAGCAAAGGTTTTCTAAGTCTGAAACTGTGCTACTTTTCACTACTTTTTATTATTGGCACTAAACATTAATTTCCATGCTGTATCATCCAATATGACAGATAATTTGATTTAAATAGCAAATCCAACCAGAACCCTTCCTGATTATGCCTTGTGTGGTTGGTATTCGGGTCAATTTTACCCGAGGGATACAAGAGACAATGAAGGGTTTAGGAATACACACCAAAATTAACATAAATTTATTGCCCCACATTTTAACCTTAACCCAACAAGGGTCTGGAGCCCTAGAGCTTACCTTCTAGGTAATCAATAAAAAAATATCAGGTCATTAGCAAAGAATCTTTGATCCAAACCATACTTGAATAAGAGATTGTGTATCTCAGTGGGTACTTCCTGGCTAAATAAAGGATAAATAAATGCATTTTTCCTTTCAAAAAGCCAGCCAGTTGCAATGCTGGCTTACTATACACATTAGCTTACCTGTGAAGCCCAGAGCACAGTCACACCTGTAGTGATCCACCTCATCCATACATGTGCCATTGTTTTGACAGGGTCGAGATGCACACTCGTTGATGTCCAAGTCACAGTGGTAGCCTTGAAATCCAGGCACACAGAAACACTGGTAGGCGTTAACCCCGTCTTTACAGATGGCTCCATTCTGACAGGGCTCAGACAGGCATTCATCAATGTTTTCCTCACAGTTCTTCCCCTGATACCCGGCCGCACACTGACACATGTGCCCAATGTCGGGGATGTCCATACAGGTGCCACCATTTTGGCATGTTTTCTCTGAACAAGTGGTCACATTCTCCTGGCAGTCCTGCCCTCCCATTCCCAGAGGGCAGTGGCAGGAATAGCCATTGACTCCGTTGACACAATGGGACTGGATACCTTTGCAGGGGTTGCTCTGACATTCATCTACATCCTGAGTGCAGTTTTGCCCTGTAAAGCCGTCTGGGCAATGGCAGGTGAACTTGTCAGTCCCAGGCTTGCTGGTACAGTTGGTGCAGGGTGCCAAAATACATGCGTCATACAGCTCATCACAGTTTTTCCCCATGTACCACACCGGTACTCTGGGGCACAGGCACACATAGTCACCCAGGTGGTCAAGACATGTGGCATGGTTGTTGCAGGGAGATGACAAACACGTGTCTGCTGCTACTGTGCACAGTAGGCCTGGAATGGAAGACAACATTGGAATTAAAGATGAAATAGACAACATCTTTCTAAAAAAAAAATCATCTTTCTTAACAGACTAAAACCAAAACAGGGATGGAGAGAAGTGGTATCCAATTGCCAATATATTGTATATTTGTCATGGTCCATCCCAAAATGTTGTGTAAGGTACTTTTACACAATTACACATATTTTGCATCATACTGCCTTTACATAACATATTATGTGTATTTTATGCATGTTTGTCATTTTATTCCCTTTGCTTAAAGTTTTACTGCCTTGTTAAATTCTTCTGTGTACTTTTATTTATACGCTCAAGAAGTCAAATATTGAAATCGTTGGCTGTGTTACATTTAAACCCTCATTCTGTGAGGTGAAGCATAGCACCTTGACTCCCCACTGCCACACGAAGGTTGAGTTCATTCAAGGTGGACCATATCTGACTGTTACTGTCCATCTACAGCAGATTTAAGGTTTAAAGCAGCTCCAATTAAAATTTTGATACAACAATGGATAAAATGATTATGTATGTGTAATGTGACAGAGAACAACAACTAGGTCTGATGTTCCCCCAGCTCTATGGAGATTCTTTTAACTTTTTTCAGTTTTTTTTTGTTTTAAGGACACAACTTTATTGTTTGGTTCACTTAAATAAAAAATAAAAAACGTCCTAAACCCAAATGAGAAAGACCTGCAGCTGCAGATGAAACAGTCCATGGTTGGGGTGGCAGACAGACAAATGTAGAGACTATCTGGTGAACGTATATTTTTATTTGGTGGAGTACAAAAGGGAATTAAAGGGAAAGTAAATTTTGCATATATCAAGACCATAACCTACGGTGGCAAACAGGGACAAACGCACTGTAACTTAAGAAAACACATGCAAATAGACAAAACACAATCAAATTAAAAAAACATCTTTGTTATTTGACAAAACATGCATAGCAGTCAGCAGACACGCTGCAAATACCAAGAACAAAACCAAATAAATAAACACGCTGCAAATACAGAAACAATGCATAAAGAAAAGCACAAAACATATGCAACAGAAAAACGCTGCATCCAGATTACATAACCGAAGGCGAGGTTATGTTAGAGAGCGTGGATATTTTGTTTTACTAAATTGTTTTTAGATTTTTAATAAGTTTTCTACTTTTGTGTAACATATATGGGCTTTTAAATTAACTAGTGTTAGCAAGCACGCTCTTGTAGAAGTCAGTCTCTAGCACAGTAGCTATGTAAACCTGTTGCTCTTTTATGATACTTTTTATAATACTAATAGGTACACTAGGGCCAAACGTAAAAATTAATATGAACTTTTTTATGTCACCTCTTTACTACTCTTTCCTTTCAGTTTCCAAAACAACTGCTCTCTCTCTCTCTCTCTCTCTCTCTCTCTCTCTCTCTCTCTCTCTCTCTCTGTGTATTTGCAGCGTGTTTCGGTATTTGGTTGTGTTGTGTGTATTTGCTGTGTGTTTGCTAAATGGTGCGCATATGTCAAATTAATGAAGATGCTCCCTTAATTTGCTTGTGTTTTGTCTATTTACATTTCCTTTTTTTTGTTGCAGTGTGTTTGCCCCTGACGACCACCGTAATATACAGTACATAACTCCAAATCAATACAAATTTTGCTCTGTGTCTTATGGCGTTGTAAATACGCAAATGCATGCTAACACGTTAGCGATATTCACCCAATACTGGTCCAATTCTTTCTCCAAGAGGCTCCGACCACTTTGGTGTCACACTAACCACTACAAGAAACCATTCCTACCACGGGCAATACAACTTCATCACTAAATGTTAGATAAGACTCATAAACATCGCAATACTTCACTAAGTGCAACTTCCACAAACACAGGTTTTACCAGGTTTAAATTCCGAAATTGTGCATACATTTCTACTTGTTGTATGTTTTGAATATTTGAAAACATTCTATCCTATTTGTATTTCTTGCATATTCTGTATGTGTACTATGTGTCTGATGTTTTGCAGTTGTAACCCTGAAATTTCCTAATTTGGGATTAATAAAGTCTGATCAGATCTGATAGAATATCAACTTTAGAATGTGAGACTTTGTCAGTGTTGTGTTTACAGCTAGTTTCCCTAAATGGTAAAAAAAACTCATAAAATGCAGATTTAAGTAAAGACTTTTTTTTAAATTACATTTCTTTACATTTCTAAAATTACAAGCTTTTTGGGGTATTTATTAGTGACAAAACTCTAGAATATGGATTTAGCTACATCATGGAAGAAGTAAGCAACAATGGCTGAACAGACAAAGACAAGAGTGCCATCAAAAGAAAGTTAAACTTTATTAATAGAAATGCCAAGGACACACAAAGAAAGACGGGCGGCGGTGGCTTAGTGTTAGAGCGGTAGCCTGCCAATCGGAAGTTTGGCAGTTTGAGCACTGGCCTTGCAGGTTCATTTTGAAGTGTCCTTGGGACACTAAGACCCTGATGCTTTGCCATTGGAGTGTAAAGTGGAGTGTTTATCTGATGAGCAGGTGGCACCTTGTATCGTAGCCTCGGCCACAGTCTGTGAATGGTTCCTGTACTGTGTAAAAGTGCTTTAAGTAGTCGTTAAGACTAGAAAAGCGCATTTACATTGCAGTACACCTTTTGATTAAAAAGTGACCTCAGTAATCTGCACCAAAGGAATGCGAGCACTAATCTCCAAAAACACAGATTACCCTTTTACATTCTGTGATCCAATATGTTCCCAAAAATATGACTAAGGGGACATACTAAATAATAACAAAGGCTTGATGTGAAGGTATACAACTGAAAATTGGCACTTCAATTAGCTTTAAGGGAACTAAAAACCTGTTGCTCTTCCCTCATACAGTAAGCTTAAGCTGCATTAACCTCCGGCTTGTACAGTGGTCTACATAGAATTCGGATCTTTACAAGCTCCTCTTTCCCCTGGACTTAAGGACACTGCATATGGTGTTAAAAGTAAAATGATTACATGGACAAGCTAGCATCTGTCAGTGTTGCCAATGAAAGTTTCGCTCATTACTGTATGAAAAGTTTGAACTTAAGACTGTGATGTGTAGAACAATGGTGATATGACTGACCTGAAAAAATGCAATGATTATCTATCACACGCATGCTAAACATGAACCCCATAGCTTCTTTTTTCAGCCTGTTCATCTGTTCAACACATTGGTTCAGAGCAAGATGGCTCAACAGCTACCAGCCTAATTTCCAAACATAGAATAGAAAAATAATCAACAAATCTACTCGGCCTGAAAAGGGAAGTGAATGCGGAAGTGCCTTAAACCTGCATTCTATCTAATTTCCAGCAAAAAGAAGTCTACTTCTATAGAAGTCTTTGGGAAAATTACTCTACCTCTCACTTGGCCTCAGCCTCAAATGCTACATTCAAGTCTTCTTCAATACAGCATGAGGTTTATTTTGTAAATAAAGGTCCCATTTATTTTAAAATTAACCAAAAATCTGGGAATGTTTTAGGGATGTGGCTACACACTGACCTGTCAATCAGGCTAGAGAACCATTGCACTATGTACATTAAAATCAGCCCCCCCAGGAACAGCCATGTGTTTCTAGTGGCCACTAGCAATATTGCTAAAAGAAATCCCCCTGCAGCCCACAGAGGATTTTCCCCATAGACCACCATTGTAAAAAAGGACGCCTGTAAAACTGATGCAAGGACACCTTGAACTACAAAAGAGGTTGGTTATGACTATTTCTATTCCGAATTTTTAATTAATGAACAAGCGATATAAAAACATGTGATATCATCACAATGTTAAGTCTGTGGGCCAAGTGGAGAATACCTGCAGGGGACACACTCCTGTGTATATTCAGTGGGCCGCATATCATGGAAGAAATCAGAAATCTTAGAAAAAATGTTGGCATATGCGCCAGTCAATATAATACATCCATGATTAAACTCTGTTTTGGGTGTTGTCCGTGTTTCCGTATTAAACTTTGATACTTTTTGTCAAAGTTAATTAGAACATTTGGTCATCTAAAAATGTCTTGTTCATTGTACTGCCAACCAAGCCGTTGAGAATAATGTTCCATTCCACATTCCATTCTGTGAGAACTCTGAAGAAAGTCATTTTATTTGTATCCTAAATTGCAACACTGTTTTCCTATCTGTGTGAGCAAACCTTGAGACAATCCTTTTGCCCATCCTGACTCATTCTGACTTGTTTCTTACTACACGTCATCAAAATGGATGTAGCGATTGTTAGAAAATATGTATATCTTTGTGTGTCTCATTAAACCTTTAGAACATTGTGAACTGAATCCTGCTTTGTGTCGCTTTGTTCTTTGCTATCCAGCAAATGGCAACATAATGGCAAAAAATATACACATTTTCATCACTTTTTTTTTATGTCAGATTTGATGTGTTAAAAGACCACAATGCAGTTGTTTTTTTCTTCTTTCAAAATCAACTCACAGGGTTCAAGCCAGTAGATGATCGGATTCAAGCCACAGAATAATCCGATCGGTATGTTTACAACACAAGCTAGCGCTATCGTTAACTTGTAACTTAAAGGAAAGTTTGCCGATGTACTGTCGTACATGCACTGTAACAAATTTAACGTAAAATTTACAGAAACTTACTGGCAACAATTTGCCAGCAAGTTACTGTGAATTATTTTTACAGTAAAGGTACCACACTTCTATTTACAGTATTTCATGTATTCATTGTAAAATACAAAACAATTAACACAACATACTTTAACATAAAAAAGTAAAAATACAGTAGTTTACTATTTACAGTACTACAGTGGCTATATTGTGATTTTTTTACAGTATTGCTTTGACAACTGTGATTTCAACTGTAACACTTTGACTACTGTGATTGTAAACTTTACAGGATTCTGCTGTAAAAATCATCTACAGTAGTGTTACTGTGAAATCTAAAGTAAATAACTGGAGATTTCACAGCTATTATTTACAGTGTGGAGATGAACGGCAGCAGGAGCTGGACGTCCGTCCTTACACGCTGATAAATCTCTACTGCATGACTCGCTTGAGAAGGGTTGAACATTTAGCAGTTAGAGTTTAGCTTAGGGCAGCGCCATAGCAACCATAAACAACACTTGGCTGCATCATCATCCTCAGCTCACACTCTTGTCGAACCCCGTCACATCCAGTTGCCAAAAAAAGATGGTGATGCCTGTAATGGCAACATTACAGTCTATTTTGCCCAAAATAAATTAATTGTGGATAATGAGGCTGAGTGTAAATTTCATCTAACAGATGGGGGGGACATCAAAAATAAAATATCTTAAGAGCAATTATTTAAGGGGAAGCAACTAATACACTAAATATTGCACTTTAGTTTTGGATGGCGCAGTGGATATGACACAAAATCGTTGGTGTGGGAGATCTGGGTTTGATTCCCACTGCAATACATCAACCAATGTGACCCTGAGCAAGACATTTAACTCCTAGTTGCTCCAGAGGTGTGTGGCCTCTGATATTTAACAACTCTAAGTCGCTTTGGATAAAAGCATCAGCTAAATGACACGTAATGTAATAATGTAATGCAACTCTGATAAGTAGGCTGGCAAAGCTTCTTACTCTGGTAAGTAATTGTGTAACAATGTAAACATTTGCATTTGTATTGTTACACAATTGTGTGAAGTATGTAGTTAACTATACACAGCCAGGTTTTAAGGGGTGACAACCTTCAGATGGGGTGGGTCCTGACCCCGCTGACACCGAATTTCAGCCTATGTGATGCTTCCCATGGTCCCCAACAATCTTGCCATTCTTTATCATGACTATCCACTCATGTAGAGGAACCACTCCAACTCTGACACCTTTTTTTCCCGCTGTGTCTTCTAACAAGGTGCTTGATTTCCACCACATCACCCATACTAAGAAATGCATGGTATACTGTTGGCTGCTTTGGATAAATCATCAACAATGGGTTCCTCAGCTAGCAAGTCATCGACATAAACACCCCAGTAACAATGTGTTTATATCTTCACTGCCACATCTATTATTCTTATTTCCCATAGCATCCACTTAAACACCCCCAGTTCCTCTCACATGCATCTGCTAGATCTTCCTTCATCTAACACCAATTCTTCCTCCTCACATCAGTCTTTCACTTCTCCGCCCACCATCTTGAAGCTTTCCATACCTGATAAATCCAGAGTGTGTGCTGTGTTGTTTCTGTACATGTTTTCTGCTCTTTTGATGGTTTTCATGTGTAAAGTAGTACTTATTAGACAGTGTAATGCCAAATAGTATTCTTCTACAAAGTATAAAGTGGGCCACTGGAATAATTATAGTATTTTTCAGTTCAATCAAAATCAAATAAAATAAATATTACATTTTTAAAAAAGTTTAGCAAAGGAATTAATCAATCAATACCATTTGCATTGGAAGTTACATTCAAAGCATGATAATTCCTTTTTTTTATTGTTTGGGCGTTTCAGGCTTTTATTTTTATAGGACAGCTGAAGACATGAAAGGGGAGAGAGAGGAGGAATGACATCCAGCAAAATAGTAAACCTCTATATATGGGCGTGCGCTCTACCAGGTAAACTACTCAGGTGCCCAAGATTCCTTATTCTGTCTTTAAATGCTGAATTCATAGGAAAAATCTCAAAATGCTTTTAAGAGTTACTTTCTTATCGTTATTGCTATTGCAATAAGTCCAATAGTTGCTGAGATACTGCTGGGCCAAAGTGGAGGAACAACTGACTGACAGATCGATTTTGGCATCCTACCGTTTTTGTCAACCTAGACCATATTTTCCTAAGTTTTGTTTCTAAGTGACTGATGGGAACAACAATCTTTGACACATTGACTGCAGTCGGCAGCTGCAGAACATGCTACATTGTAAGTCAATAGGACAATTGTCCAGCTTGTATATACCTTCACAAAAGTGCTCATTTTGCCGCTGACAGGCTCAGATTAGTTTTCAAAGTGTCTGTCAACAATATGGAAAAGATTTCTAAGGAGGTTGACCTTTCTGTTAAAGAGTAAGATACTTTTTTTAAACACCCACCAGATTCCATGTGAATAAACAGTAATTTTAGCATTTAAAATACACTTCATTCAAAGTCAACAGAAAGAAAATAAAACTACAAAATTCCATTTTGGGTTGTATTTCCACTTTTCCAACCAGCACAACTCTAGTTTTGGTTGAAATAAACACATAGTTTACTGAATAACATGTGTTGCTTTTTTAAATTGAGTCTGGTGGGTTTAAGTGCTAGTTACTTCAGAGTTGTTTCTAGTTAAACAGAAAGGTCTCAAAGAGGTGTTATAGGTGTATCTCTGTAGGGATCCTTTCCATAATGTGGTCAGACACTTATAATAATAATCTGAGTCTGTCAGCGGCAAAACAACTTTTGTGAAGGTAAATACAAGCTGGACAATTGTCCTGTTAACTTACATTGTAGCTTGTTTTGCTGCTGCCGACTGCAGCGGTCTAGATTAACACTGGATCAAAGACAAAGATTATCATCAGTCACAAAAACATAGGAAAATAGGTTGAAAAAACAGTAGTTACCATTTAAAAGAAAAAAAAGGTGCAGCAATAGGAGCAGAGACTGGTCTGCTGTATGCCTTTTGCTAATGTGCAGGAGCATTTAGCACCATTTAAAAAGAAAGGCAATCCATACAAAATTTATGTTGTCAATTATCTGTCACTTATTTTCACTGTCACCCGCAAATTCAAGTGCTTTTTGTACACACAACTGTAAAGCATGTGACACTGCTGCATCATAGAGAACGGTCATGAAATTTCAACATGAATGTCTAAGGAAGTGTGAACATGCATTTGACAATAACATGGTATACTGTGGTTTTTCTAAAAACCATGAAAGTTTACACAGCAACAGGAATATTTTTTTTCTGTAAAGGATAATAATGCCGTAAATCCCTTAATCTGCCATTTTTCACAAGTTGAGCCAAATGCTACAGAATGCCATTTCCTCTGTCTTGCATCACCTCTCTCTTTGTACTGAGATCATCTTTGACTCTTTATCATTAATGTTCTCTTTTGCCTCACTTGTCAAAGAGAGCCAAGATCTTTTACCTGGACTACAGAATGTAAAGCTGATCTCAGAACCATGCACTTTAACCTGCACTACCTGTAATCTCATGAAACCTGTAGGAGACGGGCTGATAGTCACTTCACTCTTCACCCCTCCATCCAAACCGAATCAACCCTTAACACATTCCAGGGAGCTGATAACAGCTCCTCCCAGCCCATCCCCCGTTACGGAGCACTTCATAGATCATGGTTATGGCCAGACAGGGTTGATCCCTGGCACTGACTGGTACTGGCAGCATCTCACTTCGACAATAACACTGAGCAGAGACACTGTTAGCAGGTAGAATGATGTCAGGATTAAACTGCTCTTCCAGAGTCTGTTCAGAGGGAGTTTGGTTTAACACAGAGCACTACTCCCTCTGATTCACATGTAGGCTATGTTCACACTTGGTGTCTTTTATTATGCTGCCAGCATCTGTTTTATAATGCTATGAAGTACTGCGTTTTTAAAAGACAACTTTTTTCTTTAGTTATAGGGCATCTTTATGAAGTTGAAAAAAGTTCAATTGTTACTGAAAAGAATGCCCTGCATGACAAGCAAAGAAGCCAGACCTGTGGTTTTTATAGCAACAAAAATGGAGTCGGAGCACAGCAAGTTACATGATATGAGCTTGCTTTGTTCTATGTAACGTTGGCAACACGGTCTCTCTCTGTTCTTTCTCTAGCTCGCACCACCACTTTGTTTTATATAACGTTAGCATTAGCACCGCTCCAAATATTGCTCTAGGATACCGGAGCAATAGTTGTGGTTATAGCATCAAAAACACTTGGCTGCCACTTTGGAACCAAAACGCTGCCAGCTTCTTTTACTACAAAAGCGCCCTACTCAACTTCTTTGTGTCAAAGAAGACGCCAAGTGTGAACATAGCCTAATGCTGTTGCTTCTTCTCTCTTTGATGATGCCTATTTGTTATATGAAATGTGTCTGCAAGTTTTTAAAAACCAAACTGCTAAATTAAATCTTAAAACCAAATAAAAAGCAGGAAACCTGATTTCAAATGACAGTTGTTCATCTAAGTATGCAGGCTGTTCTCATGAACCATTCCACATATAGCTACGTAAAGTAAAGCACTGTAATTCATATGTATTCCATGTATTTGTTGCTGTATGCAACACATTGACTGCTGCTGTATGAGTCTTTTGTTTTCTCTCTCTCCTGTCTCTCCCTCTCCCCCAACAGGTCAGGTCAGATGGTCGCCCACCTAGAACCAAGTTCTGCTTGAGGTTTTCCTCTCTGCTCTTGCACACAATGCATGCTCTTTGGAGAAACGTTTGTTCTCTGTAAATTATACAGTGTGGTATAGACCAACTCTATCTGTAAAGTGTCTCTAGATAACTTCTGTTATAATCGGACACTGAAAAATAAAGTTGAATGGAAATTGAATGAACTGTGACCAGTGTGGGGAGTTTTTTTTAATTTAGTTTTTTTTTTAGATTCAACAGCGGACAGGTAATATACCTTGAAAAGAAACCAGGAGTGTGGATACACAGCACTGACAGCACTAGATTTGTATTTCATCAGCTGACAACTAACAACGTACCTTCTCCAGAGCTTTACGTAAAAGAAGCATGAAATTTAATTGATCACTTTTTAATCACATGTCGCCTATAACTATGCATCCTAATAAAGTTCCCTTGGCCTTTGGAATTAAAATAACCCCCCATCATCACATACCCTTCAAAATACCTAGACATCATGCCCCCTGTGGTTTAAGGAAGAACATTTATTCATTCACAAAGAAAATTGGTGTCCTTCAAGTTTGGATTTTTTAATTAAGGCAATAAGCTCAATTTCCAAAAGATTTTTTTTTTCCTCTTTTTAGTCCTTAAGCAGGGGTTCCTATACTCATGAGCAGCACTGCATGTTGCAAGTCTAATGAGATAAAAAACACCCTGAAATGAGATGGGACTTTTGTTCTTGGCAGGTGCCAAATGCAGGGGGAAAGTGAGAGAAAGGTTTTGCCCTGAGTCACTAAAAAACAGCAACACAAAGTCAACAGAGTGTCTCGCTGCAGGGCAGAGGAAGCAGCAACGCTATGAATCACAGAGCAAAGGGAAGCCCCTGCCTAATGCACAAGTTGGGCTCAGAGGAATTTTATTGAATCACAACAAATGACTAGCAGCTATGCCGGAGTTCATCTTCATGCTCCAAAGGCTTCCCAGTAGGTGGCTGCTTTGCTTTGTACAAAGAAATGCACAAATCCTCTCTGAATCACTCACAGTTACACACTGAGTCAGAGACACACATCAGCTCCTGTGTTAGCTGCAGCAAATGTAAATGTGCTGTATTTATATAGCGCTTTTCTAGTCTTAACGACTACTCAAAGCGGTTTTACATCATAAATACATTCACCATTCACACACTGTGGCCGAGGCTGCCGTACAAGGAGCCACCTGCTCATCAGATAAACATGCACACACATTTAAACTCCAGCATCAGGGGCAACTTGGGGTTCAGTGTCTTGCCCAAGATTTACTATTTTATTCAGATATTACGCTGCTTTTGTGAACCCAGGACTTTTTAAATGAATTTCAAGCAGCAAAACAATTAAGTACTCTTTACACATTGCTCTGGAACAAATTTGGGCCTTGCTATACATAAAGTGGAGTTTGTTCTGAACATTTTGATCTAAAACACATGTGTATCGGCTTTATGCAAATATCCTTTAAAAGGTGAATGTAAAAAGAAATGTTAAAATGTCCTTAGACCTCAGAGGGTTAAGAGGAATGAGGAATTACTAAGGAGTTATTAAGTAATCAGCTGGCTTCTACTTTAAAATAAATTTACTGTTGATGCTTGTACAACCATATTTTCCATTTTTTTCTGAGTTCCTCTCTATTCAAACAAATCATCCTCGACTTAGTCACAGTTTTAAATGAAAAGCCAAGAATGCAGTTGCCTCTGTGTATCATCCGGAGATGGCTTAAGAGGCCCGTACAGGACAGTTCTTTTGGTGTTTTTTGTCTTTCCTAAAGCTGTTGTTGTGTATTTCTCATTGTATCATTAAAACTAACAGTCCTGCATGTTTTAGGACTTTTTCCAATCAAATCCCTATCCTTATTAACTTTTGAAGCTGTTTCCACAGTTAATTAGTTGGTAAACACTAATAATGTTCTTCTGTGGACTTTTCTTTAAAAGAAAGTCTTGAATCGGGTCTTCTTACCAGGCCAACCCTGTATCTAACAATCCCTATTACCCTCATCTTCATCATAACGTGTGTTCTCTGCTTTGCGTTTGTGTTTTCGACAGCTGTCTTTTTTCTTTAAATCCAAAAGAGCTCAGAGTGCCAGGTCTCTTGCCATGGTCCTTAAGAGCCATCACTCTTTCCATTCAAAGCTTAGACAAAAAAGCTGCGTAGCAGTGCAGCCGGACGCTCAGCTCGTTACCATGGTGACCTCCAACAATGCCACCCTCAGCCAATCCCTGCTGCTGGTGCGCCACCGTTTAAACGAGCTTCAGACGCCTCACACAAACGAAGGTCGCGGGAAAAATAGGTCAACAGGGCTTCAGTAGGTGGTAGGGTCGACCAAGAACACCCCCACCCCTACACACACACACACACACACTCAGACACACCCCAGGACCATCTGCAGATTCATCCAGTATTAGGGAGTCATGAGGAAACTACTTAGATCTTGTTAAATGAGTTTATTATCTGTTATGAATCAGGGAGTTGTAATATAGAATATATATATTTTATTTATTCATCACCATATGCGTACTAACTGTATGGTTGACAGATTTCCATGTGTGTATGTTCAGTTGACCTGCTGTGCACTGACTAAAAGACCCATCAACTATTGCTGGCAAATATTTAGAAAATATTATTTGAAAGTGTACTTATTGATTGAACATTATCTTGATGTTTAAATGATAAAAGTACGTACCAATAAAATAAAGTTTTACCAACCTATTATACTTCTACAGGATGGTCCTGTAGGGGCTCTAAATACATCAATACATGGCCATGCATGTGCGCTGAAAACAAGCAGGGTTGTACACATACTGTACATTTCACACGCAAGTAACGACTACAGCTATAATTCTGGATGGAATTGTTAGTTTTTCCCTGAAAAAAACTTTAAAAACTGCCTAAAGTGTTCCACTCTAATGTATGGAATGGATGCATATATTAAGGTGATGTGTTTACATTTCTGTAGTTGTGGTGAACTTCACATGTTGAAGCCTTACCCAGTTTGAACATCATCATGGTAATCAGCACCATCCTCTGATATCTGGACCAAACTCTTCCAAACTCCATGGTAAAACAGGCTGCTGAGGTTTCCAGTCAGTACAGAATGATGCTGTCAGTCCACAGGTTCTCCATCCAGCACACGGCAGTGCTCCATCCAGGCTTCTCCAAGTTAGCTGCTGAGAGTGAGTTCCAACACATGCATGCCCGACCACTGGGACTCTGGGTCTGAGTGTGTGTGTGAACGTGGGTTTTGGAGTGTGTGTGAGTCTCTCTGGAGACCAAGCTTGGCTGGAGTAAAGCAGAGTAATCACCCCAGCAGAGGGTGAGGGGAGGAAAACATGAGCTGGAGTACTGGATTGGTCTCTCGCCGTCTCTCTGTAAACCCGTTAAGAACTGGACTCGCTGTTCCATGTTTACGGTTATGTTTTTTTAAATTTACATGTTTTGTTAAGGAATTCTTCATTACACAAGAAAACATGCACTCCAATCAATCACAGTGATTTATATGGCTGCAATTAATTCCAACTAATAACTTTTCATGATCGCTTAAGCAGCTGACTATTTTCCTGATCAAAAGGTTAATTGCTTGGTTTGTAAAATGTCAGAAAATATGAAAACATTTGTATATTACTATGGTTTGCCTGGAATAATTCATGAGGATATGTAATTATGTTCATTGGCAATGTTATTTTGTTTTTTGTTTTTCCAGTTGAGGAAGTGTTACATTTTTGATATTGAGATCATGTCTCATGTCAACCGTTCGCTTTTCTGTGTTTAACCAAGACAACTTTCTAATAAAGTATTTGCACAAGTGTAGGTTGCAGATCAATGGATTGTAGCTCCCCAGTCCCCTCAACTTCCACCCCACCTTTGGGAGCAGGACTGTAGAGGGAGCTTACCCAGCACCTATCTGGTTGGCGGAGACCTTTTTGGTATAACGAATGCCTTACTCACCCCCACTCCTACTCACACTCCCACATAAACTCCCACCCCCAACCCCAGGTTCTGATCCCAGCATCAGGCTTAAACCTGCTGCGTTCACAACAACAACAAAAAGTTTAATTAAACACTCGCACTACGAGGGGGTGGGGGAGGGGGTCCTGGTGGACTTCCACAAGCGACATGCAAATGTGTAAAGTAGTGAGTCACAGCAGCTCCACAGCTTCACATTCCTCAGTGACTGGCTGCCGCTTTCATTACAGCAGAAACACAATAGAGAAATAGACAGCAGGCTGACACGGAGTCTCAGCCAGGCTGAGGATGCTGACAGTCTCTCTGTCTCTCTGCAGGTCTATATTTCCGTCAAGGAAAAGTGAGGTACATATTTCTTTAACTTTTACTGTGATGTGATGTTTTCCCTGTATTTTAAAGTCTAATTACCTTATTTGATGATCCTACTATACATCATGCTTACATGATACAACATATAAAGACATCTCCATTGTAAACAGTAGACTAGAGGCCAGGTTCCAGACCTCTTAATTTACACCCACATCTCAGATCAAAGGGTACTACACCCTCAAATTCTGCAAGAATCTTCCCTCCAAGTATGTTTAAAAATGCAACAGTGGAGAGAGGGAACTGTGGCTACGTAGTGAGTGATGCAGGCGGTCAGGGTAGCGTGACCATCAACACACTGCTTGGTGGTCAGAGCTTACCCGCCATGAGAAGTTAATGTTAGACTGTCTTTCTCCGCTGAATGCACAGGGCGTCTGGTGGAGCTATGGCTGTCACTAGAAACACATTTATGTCCCTTTGAGAGAGTTTTTGCATGGGTACCTGTCTTATGGCTGGGCTCATAGCTCAAGATCTCTAGGTTTGAATTCGGCACAGTTTATTGTTATTGGCGTAAAGAGCAACATGTCTTGGTTATGTACAACCAGGGGTTAAAGTCGGCAGGAACACAACACAAACTCAGGCTACATTTACATCGCTATGAGTTTTTAGCCAAAAGCAAATTGCACGCACACGAGTGTTTTTAGCTCCAGTAGAATAACTAATTTCCTTTTGAACTAACACCGCATATCTCATTAACATTCTCGTATACTGGGCATAAACAGGAAGCAGCATGTACACTCCGCCAGATGCTGATAGTTGCCATGGTTACATTAATAGCTAAATCTCAGAGAATGAGACGTCATGACCGTTAAGACCCAATCAGGCGGCGAAACATTGGCATCAGTGTCAGTGTTGCCGAAGGTCTCCGTTTGAGACTACAACACAACCAAACATGGTTAGAAGTGTTTCCAAATTATGCCAGTTTAGAGGCGTAGCGATGTAAATGTAGCCTCAAACTCAGCTCCTGGGTGTTTTGGTAAAAAGGAAATAATGATGGTAACAGGTGAACTAGCTGTAAAAAAAAATATTTTCTTCAAATGCTGTGTACTGTAGTGAGACTTGATTAAAGTAGCCTAGTAGTAATGCAATTTTGGTGCGGTGTTAGCGCGCTCCCCGAGACATTAGGGTTCCCACACCTGCCAGATCCCACTCTCACCCCTGTAAACAACGGCATTTTCTTCTGAAGTTTATCAGTCTTGCTAACGCTAGCAAAACTAGCAATCACGTGAGAGGCTACAGAACTGAGGCTACAGTTAGCCAGTGTTCTGAGAATTAGGCTTAACAAAACCTTTTCCTTTCATTGTTTGCCAACAAGAGTCTATGTAGGCTAATTATGTGTACAGATTAGCGGCGTCTTTAAAGCATTTGAGGGAAAATTCTGTGCTACAACAGTTTCTTTTTACATTGCAAGTAGACAATCTATCAAGGCAACTGAAAATCAAGGGGACTTCCCAATTTGTTCAGCAAGTGAAATAAGTCTGGTGTCATGGCCCCAATTGGAAAAACAATTGGATAATCACAAGGTAGTTTAGCTATAGCTAATGATCTTGAAAATGGAGGTCTTATTCATTCATTCAGGTTGGTGTGAGTCAAAGTACAGAAACATCAACCCTTTAAGGGTTGAATTTCTAGTATTAACATAAAAAATATTGATTTAACCTCTAGCTGCTGATTGGTTATGACCAAACAAAGAGAAATATAACCATATAATCATATAATCAAGGAAATGGCAATTTTTTTCTCAAGAAGACTGGATTTCTTGTTCCTCCCTAGAAATGTTTACCCTCCTTACAAAGGTTTTAGTACTTGAGTCTGGACTCGGATTCGAAACGCTTTTCTGTTGTCTCTGACTCGTCTTGGACTTGTTGGTATTTGGACTCGGACTCGCCAAATATTCTAGTTGGTCTCGACCGAGTCCAGCACTATATGCTTTTATTCTAAAGTAAATTCCTCCTTCAAACAAAACCTTTGATCAAGAACACTCGTTCAGAAAACAGGTATTAGTTTAATTCAAAATCCATCTAGAGCAGGCATTGCGATGGGTTGCCTGGGATACGCCTGGCTGCATCATATACCTCAACCACGAGACATCGATAAGTATCATTTTGGCCACAGACACATTTTCATTTTACATTTTAAATAAGTAAGATGGCCTCATTTGATCATATAGTGTGTAACTCTGCACTTGTTTTTTGATTATTACAAAATATTATGGCAAATGAATCTTAAAGTATCTTAAAGTAGACAATATACTGCCCCTCTCATCACACAAACATGTAAGTGAGTGGTGAGAGGATTCTTCTTTTCTATCTCGGTATTGACTGTCTCTCACTTGGACTCAGTCTTGACTTGGACTTGAACCTCTTTGGACTCGGTCTTGACATAGTCTCGACTAGTCTTGGTCTAGGACTTGTCTACAGCCCTGCTCCTTGCCATGGTCCTGGCCCAACAGACCAACATTATTGCCCAGTTAATGGAGGTGAAAACTAGCCAAGCTTTCTGTGTGGGCGGAGGTGATTTATGGTGGGGAACCACACACAGACAACACAGCACTGTACATAAACACTGGCATTTACCTAGAAAAGAAAGAAAGAAAATAACTTGTCAATGACTAGGCTAGTCCCTGCCACATAATTCAGCATTTGAAATCACATGTAACCTGGCCCTATCTCTCACAAGAGGATAATACTTTATTTTTCATAAAACACTATTGATGCTACTGATACTGTTAAAGCTAAATTAACAGTTATTTCATTCAGGAAAATTATATAGTAAATTAGGGTTCCCTGAGGAGCACAGGAGACATTTCATTGAATTGTTGATTGAAATGGTTTCCAATGATTTAAAAAAGCTTTACTAACCTCTTCATTAACAAAACATCCGCACCACTGACATCACAGATTTAACACAAAGTAGGGGAATTAAATACAAGAATAATATTTGACATAGTTTACGTATCACAATAGACTTATGACCAAAATGCCTTAAAATTCACAATAAAATGAAAATGTTACAGACTCTATGTCAGTGTTCGCTGACCTTATATACTGGTCTCACTGTTTAAGGACTTTCCACAATCTGGCATGGTTTCTCTTTCTGATGTCAGTGAATCCGATATTGAGTCATAGGCCTATTAGTTAGTTTTTTAGTGTGAACAAGTAATAAAATCTTCCAGGGAGACTTCACTTCTTATTGAAATTAATTTTATATTCAATACTTTTGTGGAACCAAATGTACCAACACACTGATTTAGTGTGTCTAGACTAGATTATGAATAGTTTATTTTGAACGATATACTAAGAAATAACCAAACAAACAAAAAACACAAGACACAAAAGTATTTCACTATGAAAATAGAAAAAGCAAGAATAGGCTAATAAATCAACACTCCTGTCTACAAGTGATACTGTGTAAGTATAAGTGATAAGTGTCACCTGTAATTATCTAAACTGAAAATGTGCCTGTTTGGAATGGCCCGATTGCTTCTCTTGTGGTATTGCTGTGGTATTGCTGTGGTATTGTACCCCAAAATTACTTACTGAAGGACCACAAACCACTTAATATACAACTACACTATATAGCCTACTACTGACTTACACTTTAGGCTACTTCTACATCAGAGGAAGACATTATACCTGACAGAGAACGTTGCAGATTCAGAATGTAATCACAAAATATGACAATGGCAATGTGGAGTAATCAGACATTAGCATCATGGATTCATGGCAGTGCGCTATCCATTTTGGAGCTAATCAGCACCTATTTGCATTCATCAACCACCAGAACCGGACTGTTAACACTTCAGCTTGACGGTTAACGGTGAAGTATGTTGCCGACTGGAATGTTATTAGTGTTCTAAGTTAGCAGTTGACTTAATTAACCCGACCCAGGGTGAGCTGGATGAAAAGTGCTGTGTCTGCCCGGTTCAGCTCCGACTGAGATTTTCTGGCATTGAACCTGGGCTGTGAAGGAATAGTCTCCGAGATGACGCTGTGTTCTGCCTCTGTTTAGACGTGGTGAATGTAGGCTACAGCTCACAGCAACTTAATACTATATAGTGTCTGACTTACATCCAGCAATCATCTTGGCCATGGTGCCATACAGAGCAGTGGTCTGTGGATAAACAAACATGCTTACAATACACAATACAGTCACAACAGTTACTGACTTAACACCTGGAAAATTACAGCCACTAACAGGATGCCAACACAACCTTTACACCTGCACTGTATGGTAATACAGAGAGACACAAAGAGTTTAGTTTACAGGTTAACAACGTCACAAACATCTAAAACTGTGTTCAAGAATGGGAATATGAACTGTTGCCTTGACAAAAACAAAACAAATAATAATAGTAATTATAGAGAATAGAGAAAAACTCTGTCTGCTCTGTTTGGCTGTTGAGAAAAATAAGGCACACCTAGGCAGGTAGTTCCATAACCTGTTAAAAAATAATGGATGAAGCTCCCGGGCCTGAAAAGTGATGCCAATGCTTTAAACCTTAAACCTGAGAGCCTTAAACCTAAATTCTATATAATTTCCAGCAGGGGTCAAACCTATTGGTAACAAAAACAAGTCCTACGTTTCACTTGATTTATCTCAACAAACATTTTCATAATGAGATCATGGCTTCAATTGCTAGTTTTAAGTCATCTTCAACAAAGCATTATGTTAATTTTTGTAAATTATGGTCCCCCACAGATAAAGCAGGGGATGCTTTAGGGGCGTGGCTACACTCCGACCTGTCAATTGAGGACAGAGGCATAGCAATGCCAACCATGGCACTGTGTACAATAAAATAGTGTGATCTTGTTTTGGGTATTTCCGTTGACTCTCTCACTCTGTGTTTAGGCATACACTTCATTACAACATTAAGATCACCTAGAAATGCCGTATTCAGCGTTCTGCCAACTATCACTAGCTGGTAACTAAAGCAAAGTTTCCCGATTTTCTTTTCTACCGTACATGTACAAGTAGATAAATAGTGAGATATTTACCTGCAGGTAAATCTCCACTGGATGACTGGCTTCTTTAGCGCCTAGCAGATCGCAGCGCTATTGCAACCATAAACAACAGTGGCTTGGTTGCATAATTTTCCCATCTCCAACCCGTCGTCAAAAACCATCACATCCGATTGTGAAAACACAAGGTGGTGAGTTTTGCCAAATTTGAGGCTTCAAAACGGCAGTCCACAAACCAATGGGTCATGGATGCTACGTCCATTATTTTTTTACATTCTATGGGTAGTTCTCAAGCCATGGGTGGAGATACTCAGATTAGGGGGGGCAGTATGTCCAAATAAGCCTACATGGGGAGCCAAATCTAAATGTCTTCTTAAATCCCAGGCAGACCACGACAAAAGGGGTGGTCTGGATTGTCTTATTTCACAGTTCGTTGGTTAGTAGGCACACCAGATACCCTAATGTATGTGCACAAGCGCTTGGGCAACACACCATCACAAAACACCTGAGGGAGGAGGTTGGGATTGAGTGGTACTGTAGCTTGGGTCAACAAAGTGGGGGGACTGACAAAGTAAACCACTTTCTTGACTCAATCCCACATACATAATCTGCTTGTTTGAAATAGTCACCAACACTATTTGCTTCTGTTTGTGTAGCGTTTGGTGAAAAAACCTAGCTGACCAGCTGTTTTAGGAAATAACTAAGCCTTTTTTTAAGATTTACTGTACATTTTCAGTAAAATATATAACATATATATGCTACAGACAGGGTAGCAAAAAAAAAAGTAGTAGGAGATTGACTGTTAAAATTAGAAAAAAATAGAATACCAGCCTCATCTTTTATTTTTATTTATTGTTAAGACATGTACAATCATAATTCAAAACAACAAAGTCCAAATAAAGAACAGGCCATGTTTGTGTTTTGAATTACAATGAACACTTTCACAATCTGTTAAACTGCGTATAATCTCTGGGATAAACATGCACATGCTCTTGTGTCTTTATCTCTGTCTGTTCAAGTTTCCACTGATACAAAGCCCATAAAGAAGAAACACTGTTGGTGGTATTTTACAAGCAGTGGGAAGAGCAGCAGCTGTCTGCCAACGTGCAGCCAATGCTAATTCTTCTGTTGAATGGTTATAGAGGTTTATAACAGTCAATCATTACCCACTGCTCATTAAATTCAGTAACCACAAGGGTATGCTAAAGTCCAAATAACAATCTAACAAACTTTTTAAAGGGTAATTTAGTTTTTTTTCAACCTGGACCATATTTTCCAATTTGGTGTGTAAGAGACTAATAGGAACAACAATCTTTGAAATTGGTCCAGTATTAAGCGTGAACATTGTAACGGGATGCAATGTAGCCCTATGGTGGAAATGTGCATCGTAAATTTGGACCACTAAAAGTGCTGTTTATGCCGTTGACAGGCTCAGATTAATATTCTAAGTGTCTGATAACATTATACAAACAATCCCTACAGATATTGCCCTTTAAAAAACCTCTTTGGGTCCTTTTTGTTTAACCAGAAAAAGCCCTGAGGTCGCTAGCACTAAACCCACCAGACTCCATTTAAAAAACAATACTTTTTGCATGTTTTGAGCCAACATACTTTCACATGTACATCGGTAAACTATGTGTTTATTTCAACCAAAACTAGAGATATGATTTTTAGAAATGTGGGAATACGACACAAAATGGATTTTCATAGTCTTATTTTGTTTCTGTTGACTTTGAATGAAGTGAACTTTATGATGCTAAAATGACTGTTTATTTACATAGAGTCTGGTGTCTTTAGCAAACGAAATTTTGCAGATTAAAAAAAACTTACTCATTAACAGAAAGGTTGACGTCATTAGAGATCCACTCCAAAATGTTGTCAGACACTTAGAATATTAATCCGCCTGTCAGTGGCAAAACAAGCACTGTTGTGAAGGTAAATTGACAATTGCCCTATTAACTTATGTTGTAGCTGGTTTCACTGACTGCCGACAGCAGTGGTCTTGCTTGATACCGGACCAATTTCAAAGAGTGTTGTTCCCAATAAAACATAGGAAAAAATGGCCCAGGCTGAAAAACTTAACCTTTAAGTAATGTTAGACATACAACAATAGGATTAATTAATTAATTAATTTAAAAAGGTAAATTTTCCTAACGAGAGTGTGTAACAGTGTGATGCCTCTCATTCTGTGTTGTCTTTAAAAATCTTTATTTTATCATATTTCCCAACTTCCCTTGGGAGTGGAGGGACAAGGCTGTTTATAATTCACGGGCTCCCTTATAAAGTTCCAGACAAAAATTTGCTCTGGGTACTCTATCTCATCCTCCCTTTCTCTCTCTCTCTCTCTTTCTGCCCTGCACACGCACACACACACACACACACACACACACATATACACACACACACACACACACACACACATTTCCCTCCCTTGCACATCTTAAAATCCATTCCTGTCTGACCCCTCCACAACAATGGCATCTCAAAAGAACTCCAATTGCCTTGTGACCCTTAACTTCACCTCCTCACTCCCCCTCTTCTAAACTCTGCCAACAAAGAATGCTGCTAGAGCTCAGATGGGGAGGCATTCAAATTCCATTTAACGACCAATCCACCATACTCACATGTCAACAACAGCTCTGCTCTGTATTAAACTACGGTAAATGTGATTTTATTTTGATGTTTTTAAAAAAGTTGCCTGGTAGAATGTCCTAGCCCCAAAATAAATTGAAGTGGGAGAAGTGAAACACCAGAGATGTTCTGCTAATGAGATGCTCTTTCATGAACGTGTAGAAGATTCTGTGGTACAAAGAAAGTAGTCTGTTTATGATTTTTTATTATTTGTTGTTTTATTTGAAGTGATGCTATCACTATGAGTGCTGAAGAAATACTTAGCATGTATAATGATACCAGCTGTGGCTAAACAGACAATGAAAGAACCGCCACCTACTCAAAACTTGCGCAACCAGCACATTGCACCTATAGCGATAGCTTCCATTAGGCGCGACCCCTCTTGAGCAATTGCAGAGACAACGCTTGTGATTCCACCAGCCGAGACACTCTCCACTGGGCTTCACTAGAAGTACGCGCCAGGTCTATTTTTCATATAGCTGCTTGGTGTTCGACAGGCCAGACGTGGAACGGCATCCGGTCAATTATGAAAACAAACAACATGAACCTGCCCTGTAATTTTGTAAGTTTGGACATTGCTAATGTTGAGTTGCTGGCTGTTTGAATCAGTTTGAATGATGGAAGAGAGGAGAAGAAGGGGGAGAGGGAACAGGGGACTTGTAGCTTGAGCAGGCATGTTGCTAGTGCATCCAGTTTCTCCAGTTTAAAATAGTGGGGGAGGGGGAGGTGACTGTCCCCTGTGTCCCCACCTTAAGTTCACACAGAAAAATGCCCACAACCCTTATTCAGAAACTGTGCCTTTACGAGCCAACACTGTACAGTTGTGATGTCAACACTAGTACTTTAAGAGACTTGGAGAGCGCTGATGTGGAAGATCTAGAAACGCCGACCAATCAGAGCAGACTGGGCTTTTTCGGGAGAGGAGCTTAAAGAGGCAGGTGCTAAAATGGAACGTTTCAGACAACATGTTCTAGTGGAAACCCAAAATACAAGTACATTATGACCCTGAAAATGAGCATGATATGGGACCTTTAAGTATATTAAGGTTTCCTAATTATTTTCTTCAAATACAAAGGTGAGTAAACTGAATAAATGGGGTTTATTTTGGACTTGTGTCCTTCTAAATGTATTGGGTAGTCCACAGCTGTGACTGCAAGTAGCTGTGACTTCACCAAAGGCCTCCCTTTGCAATTAGAGGTTACAGGAATTTCTAGAATTTTTGGGTCTTTGAATATTATAGTGTGGTCTAGACCTACTCTATCTATAAAGTGTCTTGGAATAGCTCTTGTTATGAATTGATACTATAAATAAAATTTAATTGGAAAATAAGTTTCTCTAAAGCAGTGTGACAGCTGAATTCATGATAAGACTGCGACAAGTCCGTCACAGCAGTCCACCTCCTCCACTAGGAATTAGAGTGGATAAGGGGAGTCCCAGTAAGAGGATTCTGACCTCAAGCATCTTAAAGAACAACGGAACAGATACATGACCAAATCCCTGAGGTTTCTCGTTGAGGGAGAAATGTTGTTGCTCACCAAAACAAATCTCTGTTGTGACTTCACTAATTGCTCCGGCTGTCTCTTATACCTGATTAGCACAATATCGTGATTTACATGGCAACTGGGGTCCTTCTCACTGCCTGTCTCTGTGAGGGTCTATGTTCTCTTCTGGAGTCTGCAACATGCGGTAGCCTACTATCCACTTTGTTTTCAATAAACTAGGTGGATGAAGAGCTAAATCTTCAAGTTCAACATGAGAATGTTTGCGGCTCAGAAAAAACAGCTGACCTCTTCTCTAATGATATTTTCTCTGTATGGTATAAAGAGATTGTCAGGCCTCAATCTGTTGTCCTGTCCCCTGGCCTCCTGTCTGCAGTAATCTTGATGAGGGGCTAATAAGCCAGAAAGACAGCAGATCCCAGCTATGTCCCCCCAGTGGGTCCCTCAACCTTGGAAAACATCCGCCGTTAACCCTTCATCACCCAATCCTGGTCTGAAGTATGCACACTCAAATGCCCAAGTAATGAAAGGGATGGGAACAAAGCTAGGTAGGATCAAAGAAAACATCCTCCAGTAATATTTGGAAGGCAAATATAATAATAAAACATTGCATTCCATTTGGCTTTTAAGTTGTGTCTGCCTGTCAGCTTAACTCTGACATTACTACACAGCAGGGGGCCGAGGACAGACCAGACAGACATGTTTTTGTTGTTCAGGTGCAGCATTATATTGTACAGTGCAGACTGTATTATAGGCTTGTTGCAGTTGTTTTAGGCTATTTCTGTCATAAGAAAAGGCCATGTTTAACATGCAACAGAACATAAATCATAAATAAGGTTTCTAAAACTTTACTTAAAGAAGCACCTATGGCGTTTTTCCACTGCTGGTAAAAGCTCGACTCGCCTGGTCTCTACTCGACTCGACGCACTCTGCGTCCGTTTTCCATTGCAGATTGAGTAACGCCTCAGCGTGGCTGGTCACCATAGCTACGCAGCCGGTAACTGCCATGATGTAATTTTCAACGCGACTCACAACAGCACGTTGGAGGTGTTCTGTTTTGATTCTCGGCATGTGGTCACTTGCCACAGCCAGAAGAAAATTTGTTTCAAAAGAAGCTGAAGGAAGCAACAAAAATCACTGCTGAAAAAAAAACAGGAGTTTGGGAATTCTGACGGAGTTCAGACGTCGACATGACCGTTGTTCGCCAACACAAAATGGTAAGTTAAGTTTCCTATAACGTTAGCTAACATTTGCATGTGTTCAGGGTCACAGTCAGTATTTACTATACGCTATATAAAGTACATGAACTTTAGCAACCATGATTACACACCAACATATGTCTGCTGTGAACTGTGTGTGTTTCAGATCCTTCACGCTTTGCAAAATCGCAGCCGCAGACGCCTGTTTGGACGTTCGATGTCCGACGGGTGAAATCTCTGGTTCTGACCTGCTGTGTTTTGTATAATCTTTATGAGAGTCACGGAGAGACTTATGACGATGACTGGGATGCATCTGGGACAGCAGAGCCGGGGGGGGGAAAACACTGTCACAGGGTGCAGAGGAAGAAGACCGGGATGTACGGGAGGGTTTGATGCGCTACTTGAATAGCTAAATAAAATCTTTTCTTTGATATATTGTCTTGTTTTTTTAAAAGTAACAGTGTGCAATATTGGAAACGACATGCAAAATAATAGCCCTTAATATTGAATAGTGAGAATAGAAAAGTGAGAATAGTGCAGAGAGTAGATAATCGGTGTCTGGCTAGATTTTTTTATTTTTTTTAAATGGCGCGGTTGTTCCAGACACACACTCCGCACTCTTGTTTGCTAAAAACGCAGTCATAAGTGACGGTCCTCCGACCAACCAGAAGTCTGCAGGTTTTCACGTCACCTTTTGGTATCACCTCAGCTAGCTTGGAACCTCGACTGAGGTAGTACTAAAAAAAGTACCTGGTAGCAGGTCCCAGGGACTTTTATTCGTAATGGAAAACCAAAAAAGGCGAGTAGAGTCGAGTCGAGTAGATACCACGCAGTGGAAAAACGCCATTAGATGATTTGACAAATACAGTAAAGTCTAGTTTCAGTTTTCTAAAAAAAAATATGAATGTCTTAAAAGGCCCCAGGGCATGTCAATTTTACTTTATGAGTTTTTTTTTTTTTTTTTTTTAACATTAATAAGCGTTCCCCCAGCCTGCCTATACTCCCCCAGTGGCTAGAAATGGTGATAGGTGTAAACCGAGCCCTGGGTATCCTGCTCTGCCTTTGAGAAAATGAAAGGTTAAATGGGCCGATCTGGAATCTTGACCCTTATAAGGGGAAAGGTTACCTCCCCTTTCTCTGCTTGGCATGCCCAGAGAAAGATACATCACAGCTTTCAAATCAGCAAAGTGGCAGACTCAGAAATGGCACAAACTAAGAAAAAGCTCATTGTGTGACTGGCTGAATTTTGGGAAAGAGACTTCAGATATGGTATTAGGGGACAACTAAGGTCTATATGTATGGTCATGGAGGCCTCCCTTCAGTGGATCTGAGAACAGCTATGTTGAAAATCTCTGTTTTAGATGTCTCAACACTCCTCCCACCAGGTACAGGCTACCAGGCACCAGCATAGAGACTTGGCCTGCCTCTGTCAGCCTATCACAGAGCTCAGGGGAGGGAGGAGGGCTCTGGTGGAGCTGAAGGATCCAGCCGAGGCCGACTCCTGCTCCTTTCTCTGGCTGATCCACTGGAGGGCACTAATGATGCAGGAGAACACCAGACTGTGACTCTCAGAGCTGCTCACCAGATGGCGATGGTGGTGAATTATTGTTTCTGTTACATTCACGCTCTGCCGCCTGCTCTGTTTTTCTCTATAGCAAGCCAACATGCACATGCCAACTGATGCTGCGGTGAGCTGCAGAGAACTGCAGAAAGGCTTTCATTGTAGTGAGACGGTATACAATTTCAAATTAGGTTTAGAGAAAAAAAATTATAAAATAGTAAACATTCAACACACAAGACACATTTCCATTAGCTTTTAGTCAAGTTTTCTAAATTCCTGCAGTGATCTGCTTTAAATGTGATTGAACATAAGTTGTACATTTCAGATCATAAGTTTTCCCCAATTGCAGCAGGGGAAGGTCTACGCTATTCTGATAAAAATCCCCTGCACCCCAACTGATTATATATTTTTGCTCGTAATAAAAAAACGTGACCAAGTTGAATAAATCACTCAAGAATATAGTCACAATAAATGTTATGTGTTCAAATGTCTCTCATAAGATCTTGAGCCAATCTGATGAAAAATGCCTTATTTATGGTACAAGGAATGTGGAAATCGGACATTTTTGACCGAACAGTAGCTAAGTTTCCATCCACTTGTCAATCGAATTATCTGAAGGTCGGTAAAAAAAACTCATGCGAACAAAGCTGGTGAAAGTGTGTTTCCATGCAATGGCTTTAAAGTGAATGAAAACCTGGCTGTGATGACATCACATACTGTTTTGCAATGAAATTGGTAAATCAAATTTATTTAAGACATTTTAAGGTCTTTCTATTAATTTTGACACTGAATCACGTGGGGGGTTGTAGCTGAACATTCTGGGCACTGTTGAAAAGCTTTCTCTACGGGCCCCTCCCCGCATCCACAGATATTCATTCTAGCATCTTTTTGGGCCTTGGGTACTCAGTCCCCTTTCCACCCCCAGTCTGACACACCTGACTTTTCCTGACCTGATCTACTTCACCACATCTCAAAAGGAAATAGTACTTTATACTCCATCACATTTATCTGACAGCTGTTGGAACTAATTACATTTCAGAGTGAAATCGTAAAACACAGTCTATTGCGTAATGAGTACTTTTACTGTTGATACTTTAATTACATTTTGATGATATTTCCATAGGAACAGGACTTTTCCAATTACCAGTTTGTACATCCCGGTTCCTCTCCTCAATTCATCTCCTTGATTCCTCTCCTCGATTCTTGTCCCGGATTCCTCTCCTCAAGATCCGAGCTGTGAAGTCGAGGAAGAGACTCAAGGAGAGAGGAGTCGAGGCAACAGGCATTTAACAAAGACAAGACATCTCTGCCTCGCATGTGTCATTAAAAGAGATGTCAATTAAATATGACGTGCAGCACAACTGCATCAGCTGTTCATTGTTTGGCCATAAAGGATACATTAAATAAACTGTATTTCATGTTCTCTGTCAGAGGAGAAAAAGTGTTCATGACAACTTATTAATATACATTTACTTTGACTTCAATTCACAACTAGGCAAGATGTGATAACAATGTACGGGGGTCACACATTTTTACACCCACATATGCATATATTTATATTAACCTATCCCACATACCCACTATAGCCTTGATAGGCTATTTCACTGTAAACACTACAAATGTTTGTATGCAAAGAACTATATAAATACATAGGCTACAGTCTATTATATACACCTACACACAAGCGCACTCTATTTACACATCTATTATTAATTATCAAATCTTTCAACTTTCACTCACCTAAATTAATTATTTTCTGTAATTTAGTGACCCGAATGAAAAATTGTCTGCCCCTCTACAGTCCCTGTAGGTAGCGTTGTTTTTTAAATTATGTATTGTCTTCATGTGTGTGTTTTCTATAACGATTTACTTCAATATGATATTGTTGGAGATTTAAGCAGCAAAACTAACCGCAGTGATAAACTTGACAGAGGAAATCAAACTTTACCTTTTACTTCTGAAATTATCCTAATGAAGTTAAGCTGGTGTTTCTCAAGCATCTCTCTCATCATCTCTCTCTTCTGAGGCTACTTATTTGCTACAGGGCCCTACAGTGTAATGCAATACAAGGATAACCAGAGCTTTTCAAGTCTTGACTGTTGCCAGCCAGAGTAGCTGGAGATATTAGCTGAAGGCTAAAAGTGGGGATGTTGTCAGCCAAGAAAATTCTGAGTAGTGCACAGGATGAAGAGAAGGAGGGAAATAAAACAGGAGGAGGCAGTAAACTGAAGAGACCAGGCAGGTTAGAGCAGGAGAAGACCACAAAAGCAGATTCCGAAATAAGTGAAAGAGAAGAGGGAAAGGAGGAATTGACTGTGAGGGATGAAGAGGAGACTGCAGATTCAGAGAGAGGGACAGAAGTAGAGAGTGATCAGGAGGAGGCAGATGAAGATGACAGGAAGAGGAGTTTGCAGATTGTTTATATTCTCCTTCCACATTAATTGCAATACAGTAGCATAACATGTCATGTCAGTCAGTAAAAAGACATGTTTTCAGTTTTTGGCTATTTCTATTCGGTTGTATATGTTATAGGGTTAGATATGTAAAGATGGTGCTCTCCCCCCCTTCCTTTTCACCCTCTATACCTCAGACTTCACGCACAACACCACCCACTGCCACATCCAGAAGTTCTCCACAGCCGTTGTTGGTTGTGTTTCTGAGGGGAACGATTTGGAATACAGGTTGGTTATCAAGGACTTTGTTAGCTTAACCAGCTTCAGCTTAACACCAGCAAGACTAAGGAGATGATCATCGACTTTAGGGGGAAAACATCCCCTTTCTCACCGATGAGCATCCAGGGATTGGACCTTGAGGTAGTAGAGAGCTACAGATTTCTGGGTGTTCACCTAAACAATAAACTGAACTGGACTGATAACAACCGCTCTATACAAGATGGGCCAGAGTTGCCTCCATCTGCTGAGGAGACTCAGGTCCTTTGGAGTGTGCAGGACTCTCCTCAGGACTTTCTACGACTCTGTGGTGGCCTCTGCCATCCTTTATGCTGTGGTCTGCTGGAGGGGGGGCTGCTCGGACCGGGACAGGAGCAGACTCAATAGACTGATCAGGAGAGCGAGCTCTGTCCTAGACTGTCCTCTGGACCCCGTAGAGAAAGTAGGGGAGAGAAGGATGTTAGCCAAGCTGACATCTATCATGGACAACACCTCTCACCCCCTACATGACACTCTGGGGTCCCTGAGCAGCTCCTTCAGCAGCAGACTGATACACCCCCCCGGTGTAAGAAGGAGAGGTACTGCAGGTCCTTCATCCCGGCCGCTGTCAGACTCTACAACACCTGCACTACCTGATAATGTTGTAGTTTCTTCACTTTCTGTTTATCTTTATTATTGGTATTTATTTTTTTCATTACAAATACTTACTTTTCAATATTTATGGTCACAGGTTAACTTGTTAACTAATCACTTCAAAATATATGTTTTTCTCGCCTAAATTTTTTCCCCAAAAAAATTGCTGCAGTTTCCACATCCTTTGGCCCTCTGGGATGGTCCTGAGGTCATTGGGAAGCTAACACTCTCAATTTTTTGTTTCTAGTGTCAGTGTGACACTAGGTCTTACTGACACAGAGCTGAAGAGGTTAGAATAGAGAATTTCTATTTCCGTCCAAGTAAATCATCTGTAAAATTATTAAAAAACACTACTGTAAGCATATTACATGATCTACATACAAAATTAGTACCCCAGCCACATGTCTGAACTTAATACAGAAAAAATCCAGAAGAAAATGACTCAGAAAATGGCTATTTTATGAAGTTATTTCTACAGATATGTCTGTGCGTTTTTCTTATTTCCTCTCAGAAAAAAAGCCTAAAAAGTGCAAAATAAAAACTTCTCAAATTAAAAAACACATCCCCATCACTCATACACATATCTAAAATAACTACATAAATGTATAGAAATAAGTCATTATAATTTGATGAAATGGTGAAATGCAATAACTAAGGCTGTATTTTTGCTTTGACACAGCTGGAGCCATCACAGGGTTAAAATTTTCTGGTCATGTTTGGTATCAATCAACTCGTCTTCTTATTGGCTACACAGGGAGGCCGGTTTTATAACTATTGCTTTTGACTGGTTGGAGTAGATGCCAGTCTTTCCCACTTTTGCCCTCTGTAAATCGTGCGACTTGATTGGCTTCCATAAGGGATAGCTCAGGTTATAGTAGACGGATTGGCTGAAACGACCTGTCAATCAAAAGCTGTTGAGTCAAGCAAACTTGCTGAATAGAAGGATACACTGGACCGTTAGCAGAGCCGGCAGTAGGAGCGATTAAAGTCCATAAATGATGGACTTTTCAGCTTTGTTTACGAGGAAACACGGCCAGAATGTAAAAAGATTGTGAGGGGACCAGCTCGTTTTGGATTAAAAGGATTGGATGTACTTATTCTTTGAACTGTTGGCAAAGCAGGAAAAAAAAGTTTCTGGCAATCTTTCACCGCTGTGAATAGTGACACGAGGAGAAAGGTAAGGACTCACGTTTGAATTTAGACACTATTGGCGCAGAATCCTTCTGTGTTTCTTTACTTTAAAACATGATTATAACCGCTATAAGTCACCTTATGCTTATATGTGTGTGGGCTCAATGGAATCATGAGACTTTAAGCTTTCTAATGATGTGCTGCATGACCGTGTTCATGAAGATTTAATGCTTGCAATTTGAGTTAAGAAAACGTTTTCTCCTAAAATGGAGAAAACGGTCCCGCTGACGGGCGAATGCTATCCAAGAGGTTTTAATATAATTTATATTATGCTTATTATGCCTACTTTTGCTTTATTACTCTAATTACACATTCAATTTAATTTTAACGTCACTTACACCACAATATTGTTTCTTCTATCATGGCAACCGCACTTTAAAATACCTTTATTTGACGCCACGCTTACTTTTAGTCTACCTTATAATCATTGTCTATTGTTTGCCTGTTTTTCTTGTGTGTTTACTTGTTTGTGTGTTTTTGTTTTTTGCTGTTATTGAAGAAAATGCTGCTGTAATAAGGATTTTTTTCTGTTGTGGGATGAATAAAGTATAATCTAATCTAAACTAATCTAATCTAATACATCCAGTCCAGGCCAAAAGTTTGGACACACCTACTCATTCAATGTGTTTCCTTTATTTTCGTGACTATTTACATTGTAGATTATCACTGAAGGCATCAAATCTATGAATGTGTAATTATGTACTTAAAAAAAATTGAAAAGTGAAATAACTGAAAACATGTCTTATATTCTAGTTTCTTTAGCAACACTTTGCTGTTTTGATAGCGCTGCAAACCCTTGGTGTTCTCTCAATGAGCTTCATGAGGTGGTCACCTGAAATTGTTTTCACTTCCCAGGTGGGCCTTGTGAGGGTTAATTAGTGGAATTTCTTGCCTTATTAATGGAGTTGGGACCATCAGTGGTGTTGTGCACAAGTCCGGTTGACACACATCCGACAGCCCTATTGGACAACTGTTAGAATTCATATTATGGCAAGAAACAATCAGCTAAGTAAAGAGAAACGAGTGGCCATCATTACTTTAAGAAATAAAGGTCAGTCAGTCCAGAAAATTTTGAATGTGTCCAGTGCAGTCGCAAAAACCATCAAGTGCTACAACGAAACTGGCTCACATGAGGACCGCCCCAGGAAAGGAAGACCAAGAGTCACCTCTGCTGCTGAGAAAAAGGCTGGATCTCATTTCTCTATCTTACCCCTTCCCCCTTCCCCTCGTTTTTGCACGTTCACGCGGGACCTAATGCTGCCCCAATACCTGTGTCGACCGAGGGCTAGGGGTAAGACCGAGGGGTGTATGGCCCTAGAAAGCAAGTGAGAACGCGAGCTGACTTGTAAACACAGCAAGCAACAATGGCTGCCGCATCGACCAGAGACACCCATAAATGTAAGTATTTTCGGCTTAAATAATTGATTTAAAAGTTACGACAGTCTTGTTTTGTGGTCTATGCAGTCCTGTAGATATGTACTTGCAATAACGTTCTTAATTGAAACGTTAAAAAAATCAGCTAACGCTAATTGCTAACGCTAATTGCTAACGTTGATTTGAATGACAGTCCCGCATTTCTGTGCCTTGAATGGACTATATACATTGCATAGACTGTATATATTAATATTAACGGTCTATGATCCATCACTACGTGCTTTACATATACCGTCCTGTATCACACAGGGACGCCGGAGGACACAGCAGCTGATCCACTTTATACTATACCGTCCTGTATCACACAGGGACCAGGAGGAAACCCAGCAGCTGGTCCACTTTTGGGCTGAAATTAGCAGAAGTTTCTTAAATCATGTGTTCATGTTGTACCCATTCATTATTGCATTGGTACTGTATTATTGTAATCATTTGTAATTAATTACTGTCCATGCACCTGTATATTGTTGTTGGTTATGATAGGGACACTGATGATTTGTGAGGGGGTTACTGGCCAACAGGCATCAGACTGGTCTGAATATCAGAACAGCTGTAGTTAATTTGTTTGTTTGTGGTCTTGTGTCTTTTTTTTTGTTTTACACATTTGAAGCATTTTTATGTGTGTGACATGTAAGTTATGGTTGAATAGTTGATAATGGTTCTGTAATATAATATATTTAATGTAATGTTTTTGCCTGTTATGTTTGATTTATCAAGCAATAAAGACAGAATTTTGTTAACAAAATGTTTTTCTGAACATCAATGACATTCAAAACGGTGATAACTGAAACAGATATACAACACACCGTGTGTGTGTGTGTGTGTGTGTGTGTGTGTGTGTGTACACATATGTATTGCAAACAGACCGTACAGACAGTATTACTGTTAACAGACAGTATTACACAGATAACATCTGCCTCTGCACCACCAAAGTGAACATAACATAACTAAAACATATATAAATGCATATGACACTGTTGTCAAAACCCACACAATCAACAGAGACGCCATCTTGGAAGTTTTAGATCAATTCTGTATGGTGATGTCACCAAGTGGTGTCCCTAGCCCTTGGCCCTAGAAACCAAGGGGTAGGAGTAAGGGGTAAAGGGTAGGGGTAAGATAGAGAAATGGGATTCAGCCTAAATTCATCTGAGTCACCAGTCTCAGAAATTGCTCTTAGATTCACGGCAGCGGTGGTGGGGGCAGAGGAGAGACTGATTTGTGTTCTGTGTCTTAAACCTCTAGCAGCAGACAGGATGAGACCCAACCAATTAAGAAGACACCTAGAGACCACACACCCCGGTCATGTCAATAAGCCACTTGATTTCTTTCAAAGAAAACTGTCAGAATACCATTAACAGGAGACTCGGATGGTAAAAGCTGCATCAGTAAACAGTAAAGCACAGATGGCTTCATATAGAGCAGCATACAGAATTGCACAATGCAAAAAACTACACACAACTACAGAGCAGCTCGTTTTCCCCGTTGCTCTAGACATGGTGTCAATTATGTTTGACGAGACAAACGCAGCAATATTAAAAGCTGTCCCCCTGTCAAACGACACAATTGCGAGACGTATATGCAACATTTCAAGTGATCTTGAGGAACAACTCATAGAAAAATTAAAAGACCGTCGTTTTGCATTACAAGTTGACAAAGCTACTGACAGCAATAAAGTCCGCTTTGTGAATGGCGAGTCACTGTGCGAGGATTTGCTGTTTTGCAAATACATAAAAAATAGAGCCACAGCTGATGAGCTGTTTAAGATCATGGACAATTACCTGAAAGAACAACCTTAAATGGGAAAACTGTGTGGGCTTTTGCTCTGATGGCGCACAGACCATGGCAGGGTCAAGAAACGGGTGCAGGCACTAATAAAGAGGGTAGCGGCAGAAGCGCATTAGACGCACTGTCACTGGGAAGCGCTCGCATCAAGGCAGCTCGACCCTGAACTAAATTAGGTTTTGACCGAAGTTTTGAGTGTGGTAAAATATATCAAAACCCGATCCCTGAAAGCACGACTGTTCTCCGCACTTTGTGAAGAAATGGGAGCTGATCACACATTGATCGCAGTGAAGCACGGTGGCTCTCCCAGGGCAAAGTGCTGTCGCATGTCTTTGAGATCAGGGCAGAGAGTCGGATGTTCTTGGAGGAGGAGCGCATGTATGAGTCTGCAAGCAAGTTCAGTGATGAACAATTTCTGTTTAAACTGGCCTACCTCAGCAATGTGTTTGGCAAGCTGAAAGAATTACATCTTCAGCTTCAAGGCAAAGACAAGCACCTACCTCACTTGGCAGACAAGATCACTGTATTCATCCGAAAGCTTGAGGTATGGGGGAGGCGCCTCAATCAGGAAAACATAGATGTCTTTGAGAACCTGAGTGAAGTTGCTGAAACCACTAATTCTGGAGTCACCACAGTGATCCCATGTATTAAGCAGCACATCTCTTCTTTCATACATTACATATTCTTTCAAATATGGATCCATTCAATGCAGCAGGTTGGTATTTTGACATTTTATTGATTATTATACTCATATATTATAAGTGCATTTATTTATGTTGTATGCTACTTACTAACTGGAATGGATTGTTGTCAAACTGATATTATAGATATATTATTTGTGTTTATTATGCAATGACAAATAAAGTAAGCCTATTTATTTATATTCTGTCTGCAGCACCTGCTGACTTTAGGTCTGCTGAGGAGGACCAGTTTATTAAGATGACATCTGACTCCACCCTGAGGCTCAGTTTTAAAGCTCCGACTCTTAGTGAATTCTGGTTTGGAGTGGAGAGGGAGTATCCACTCATTGGGCAGAGAGCTGTGTGCATTATTCTTCCCTTTGCCACATCATATCTCTGTGAGATGGTCTTTTCAGCATTTGCTTCACTGAAAACAAAGTACAGGTCTCAGTTGAACATTAAGCATGACTTGAGAGTGGCAGTATCAAGCCTGCAACCCCACTTTGAGATATTGTGCAATGCAAAACAGGCTCGTTGCTGCCATTAATGCAGGGATAAATAGACCTGTCTTTCTCTTCTTTTCTTTTCTTATCAGATTGCAAAGTGGCACTTTTATTTTCTTTATTTTTGAACTTGCTGTTATTTGATGTAGATAGTTTGTATTTAGATACAACTTGTTACTCAAATCAATTCAATTCAATTTTATTTATAGTATCAATTCATAACAAGCGTTATCTCAAGACACTTTACAGATAGAGTAGGTCTAGACCACACTCCAGAATTTACAAGGACCCAACAGTTCTAGTAGTTCCCTCCAGAGCAAGCAACAGTGTGACAGTGGCGGGGAAAAACTTCCTTTTAGGCAGAAACCTTGGACAGACCCAGGCTCTTGGTAGGCGGTGTCTGACGACCGGTTGGGTTTAGAATGAAGAGTGGCAATAACAGTCACAAAAAATAGTAGTTTGTAGTAGTTCTTTGTAGAAGTTCATGGCATAGCAGGACACTGTGCGGCGTAGTATCAGTTACTGTATTGATACTACTTGTTACTTCAATAAATTGGAAAATGTTAAGCTTGTTGCGTATTTCATTAGCATTGTGTTGGGGCAATGGGGCTTGGAAATTTTAAATTGAAAAACAACTGTTAAGACCTGGCCTTCATGGTCAAATAGCAGCCAGGAAACCACTGCTAAGGAGAGGCAAGGAGCAGAAGAGATTTGTTTGGGCCAAGAAACATAAGGAATGGACATTAGACCAGTGGAAATTTGGGCTTTGTCTGATGAGTCCAAATTTGAGATCTTTGGATCCAACCGACATGTATTTGGGCGACGCAGAAAAGGTGACCGGATGGATTCTACATGCCTGGTTCCCACCGTGAAGCATGGAGGAGGAGGTGTGATGTTTGGGGGTGCTTTGCTGGTGACACTGTTGTAGTTTTTCAAAATTGAAGGCATACTGAACCAGCATGGCTACCACAGCATCCTGCAGCAACATGCCATCCCATCCAGTTTGCATTTCGTTGAACCATCATTTATTTTTCAACAGGACAATGACCCCAAACACACCTTCAGGCTGTGTAAGGGCTATTTGACTAAGAAGGAGAGTGATGAGTGCTGCGCCTCCACAGTCCCCGGACCTGAACCCAATCGAGATGGTTTGGGGAGAGCTGGACCGCAGAGTGAAGGAAAAAGGGCCAACAAGTGCTGAGCATCATGGGAACTCCTTCAAGACTGTTGGGAAACCATTTCAGGTGACTACCTCTTGAAGCTCATCAAGAGAATGCTAAGAGTGTGCAAAGCAGTAATCAGAGCAAAGGGTGGCTACTTTGAAAAAACTAGAATATAAGACATGTTTTCAGTTATTTCACACTTTTTTAGTACAACATAAATCCATATGTGTTCATTCATAGTTTTGATGTCTTCAGTGATAATCTACAATCCAAATAGTCATGAAAATACAGAAAACGCATTGAATGAGAAGTTGTGTCCAAACTTTTGGCCTGCACTGTATATACATAGATTATCTAATGATGTTTTACAGTTTCTCTATCATAGCATTTGTTTGACCTTTTGTTTGATCATAATTACTGATTTTCGGTTCTATTTGTCTGTAACAGCAAATATGATCAAGACATTTAAACATGCATAGGTAAGCCTTTAAAAAACTAACTTTCTGTTATATTTGCTGAAAGAAACCCTATGTTTGAGTAGAACTACAGTAGATGAAGCAGGTAATTAAAAAAAATTAGGCTCCTCTGGCACCAAGTACAGCCTGTAGTGTGATTTGCAAAAATCCACAGCTCCCTGTTCAGATGCACCATTCAGGGTGGGGGGGGGGGTCTAACTGTGTGTCAATCACTGCTCATGCACACGAATTTCATAGCGTCCTCCCCTCCCCCCTCCCCGTGCATGAGCTGCAGATATGTCCACCCCCTTCACACGCGCTTTATTGTGCAAAGCTCTCCTTTGTAGGGGGAGGGGCTTAGGAGACCGTTTGGACTTTAGCGAAATGGGGGGGAGGGACTGAGAAGTTTTCGACGTTCAAATGTTTTTCAAAAGTCCTGGATCTTCGCAATCCTACCTATGGCACCTTTAATTCAATTTCAGCTATTCAGCTATTTTATTTATAGTATCAAATCATAAGTGGCAAGTATAGTAACAATAAATATAATGGAACTATGACTAGGACTAGTTCCCCTACCATCCTGTTAAGATCTCTCGCTACACCTTTGCCACCCCATGTAAAATTTTCTAGATGCGGGCGCCATGTCTTCCATCGCTCTGTGGGCCAGCATGGGCATCACTGACTTGCCACCCGCTTGACAGTTCATCTGTTAAACAGCTAATGACGTGAACATAACAATTACTTAACTCGATAGGGAGAAACTCCTTTCCTGCAGACTCACCCCCTCACTCTGTTGCTTTTCCTTTGTCTTCAGCTCTGTGGTGTTGCGGTGTTGTTTTTGTTCTCATACACGTCTGGTATCTCTGCACCACACCTGTCTGAACCATACACAGGCCTGCATGCTGGCTGTGGTCTGGGCTCCAGCCAGGTACTATGTGACAGAACCACGCCTAAGCGTCTGGTTTCGTCTTAACCACAGTGTCTCCTGTAGACCTGAAAGTATTAGGAACAGAGAAGAATGTCACTTTGCCTCAAAGCAGCTCTTGCACATTCACTTCAGGGCAAGTAATGCATTTAAGAGCTGGTGTTCTCCAGCCAGTCCCGGACTCACAAGACCAGCCACAGCTTCTCACTGACCCACCTCAGGACAGACACACAGAGGACAAAGCTTAATGAGTCACGGACAAGTGCAGAGATCTTTGTTACACAGAAAATATGTTTTTTAATCTTTCATTTCATTTCAAACAAGGCATGTTGCCTTGTTTGAATTAAAGTATTACAGCTCTGAAAATGAGAACCATGTCAGCTTACAACTACACGACCACAACCACAAGTCATTAAGTGTTTAGTGGTAATAATTGTTCTGAAGTAGTCATGCAATGTGGAATTTCATTGTATTATTTGCTTTCTTTTGACTTGAATATGTTCTTTCCTAGCCTACAGCATCAACTGTGGGGTTTGCTTGTCTGTTCTATTTATTTTGTCCAACATTTCTTACATTTACTATCAGAATAGCACAAAAAAGTCTTAATTGATGCGGCTTATGCATAGCATAAGGTAAAAAAATATGCGTATAAATATAACGTGTTGCGGTACTCAGGGTGACTAACCAACTTTTTCTTCAACAAGAGTGCCTTGCTTTTCATGCTGTTCTGATACTGTTGAATTACCCCCTGCACCAAAGAGCACAGTGTTTTCAAACACCACCAAAAAGAAGCGCTCTTTTTTTCTGTTTTCCCACATTTCTTTCATTTACTTCGAATGCGGGTTACAAAAAGGTCTACATATCTATTGTTGTATTGTTTGAATCACGTGTTTAAATTTGCTGGGGCAGAGTAGGGGGTGAAAGGCTAGACAGTCTCCCCACCCTGATCTCTCAGAGGACTGGCTTGTTGTCTGACTGTGAATGCTGGAACACTTGGCAGAGGATAGAGGCAGCCATCAGAACTGAACTACAGACAACACTTCGGTCTGTCAGTCTGTCTCACCTAAACATGTCAAACAGCAACTAAATTATACAGTATGTTGTAAATAGCTGAGTGTGTTTTACTAGAGTCTGGAGGCTTTTAAGTGATTCACTTGAATGCTGAGGCAATTTAACTGCAGCAAAGATGCTAATTGGTTTGTTTTTCCTCAGATGGAGAGCATGTGCCTTTCAACATGTCCAGCTAGGCTCTGCCTTTAATTCCTACTGCAAAAACAGCTTTGATCAAAGCTACTTGATACACACACAGAGTGTCAAAAACCACACCGGACATTCACCCAGGACACCGCTCTTTTGGCGTTTTTCCACTGCATGGTACCTCCTTGACTCGCTTCAACTCTACTCGCCTTTGTTGGTTTTCCATTACGAAAAAAAGGTCCCTGGTACATGCTAACAGGTACTTTTTTAAGTACCACCTCAGTCGAGGTTCCAAGCAAGCTGAGGCGATACCAAAAGGTGACGTGAAAACCTGCAGGCTACTGATTCGTCACTAATGTAGCTCAGGAAGACCTAACTATTAATTGATTCACTCCTAAATCAATTCAGCTTTTATCCTAATAAATGTATATTTTATCATGCGTGTATAACTGTCGCATATCTGCAACTAGTCTCTCCTTATTGAAATGTAGCTCAGTGTAAGTCCTATCAGAAAGCCCTAACTCTTAATCAGTGCTCTACCTACCTCAAATCAGCTGATGGAGGCGTTCACCTTCCTGCTAAATTTCTCTCTTTGCTATTCAGCTGTCATTGCAGGAAAAGAGTGCAACCCTCCACCTCTCCTTCCATCTCCAGGCATCTACTCGCGCTGAACGGTCTGGAGCCTCCTTTGGTCTGGTCTTCGGGCTCCTTCATCCCCACCACTGGCGTCTAGATTCCATCGGGGGGTCTGATGGTTCTCTACCCCTATATATAAATATATAAAAGATTTGTATAGCGATGGAGTCTAAAGACTTTGTACATTTTATTTGAGCTGTACAATGAACCTTATTTACATATCTGCAAACATGTCTCTCCTGTCAGGACTATTAGCGTTCCCTTTGACGCTGTTAGGTTAAGGACAAGCTCATGGGTGGGCTTACGCTTCCATGACTCGCAGTAACGGGACGGTTGGGTTTAGGAAAAGGTCGTGGGTGGGCTTACGGTTTGGTGACTCGCGGCAATAATGGGACGGTTAAGGACACATGCGGGACACGTGCCCCGCTCTCCTGGGTGAAGGGTCCTGTCTTTGACCCATCCAGTGTTAAGCTAGGTCGCTGCAGTCGGCAACTGAGAAAAGAGCTACAATGTAAGTACAATGTTAATAGGGCAGTTGTAAAGCTTGTGTTTACCTTCCCAAAAGTGCTTGTTTTGACACTGACAGGCTCAGATTAATATTCTAACATATTCTACAACATTATGGAAAGGTTTTTTTAATGAGGTTGCCAACTGCAGCGATCTCGCTAAATGCATAGATGTCAAAGATTCTTGTTCCCATCAGTTACGGTGGCTGACAGGGGCAAATGCCCTGCAACTTCAGAAAACACATGCAAATAGGCAAAACACAAGCAAATTAAGAAAACAACTTCATTAATTTGACAACACATGCGCAACATTCAGCAAACGCGCTGCATATACACACAACACAACCAAATACACAAATGCGATGCAAATAAAAAACGATGGAAACAGAAAAGCACACAAACCACGAAAACAAATGCAAGTACAAAACGCGCTGCATAAAGAATCCACAACGGAAGTGCTCCAGGCCTCTAGAGGGAGAAGCTAAGTGGAACAGCTGATTTAAGACCCCACGGAACGAGAGAGCGAGCGAGCTGATGAGGTTTGTTTTGAACGGGACCAAAAGTGAAGATAGCGACAACATAACAAGGTTAGTATTCATTTTAACATTTGGCCCTCCTCTTTTACAGTATTTTAACAGAGCAACAGGTTTACGTAGCTAGCTGCGGTGTTGAGACTGACTTCTACAATAGTTTGCTAGTGACAACATTGTGTGCCTGATCTTTCATCGCTAATGTTAGTCCGCAGTGGGAAGGATAACTAACTACTTAACTGGGCACCTGAGTGTTTTGATTGCATTAACGTTTGTTTCCTCTTCTCTGAATCGTCTCTACATATGATAGAATATCTATTGATCAGCGAGGTAACTTTGCATAAGAGGAAGGTGGAGAGAGGAAAACTGGAAAAGAAAAAGGGGGAAAAGGAGAGTAGAGAAGGTATGTAAAGATAAATGTAAATTAATCTACGTTTAAGGGGCAAAAAGAGAAGCAGAGAGTAGATAAACAGAGAGAGCACAGGGAGATGAGGATGAGAGAGAAGGGTTGAAGAAAACGGATAAAATGTGAAGATTAAGGACGAAATTAAGGAAGCAGAGAAAGGACCTTAAGACAAAATAGGAAGATGGTTAGGAGAGAGGAAGAGAGCATAAGATCATTATTTCGCTCAAGGCGAAAATAAATAGCAGGGAAAGGTGACAAGGAAAGAAAGAGGTGACAGAATTTAACTGAACACAGGGTAAACATCCATATACAGAAGATCAGCAGACACTTTTTCTATAAACAAAATATCCACTCTCTCTGATATTAACTTGCCGACCTTGCAAGCATTTGTCTTTTTGTTGTTTTTCCCCCCACAGATGTACTTTCCATATTGTGGATCTGCCTTGACAGCTTCCCCTGGGTTTTGTTGTGCGTGTGGCAAAAACATCAGATTTCTAAAAGATGTGGCAAACAACGTCCCTGAGGAGATGCCTACAACCAGTACACATGCTAATGCACAGCCTAGTGCTGGCAAATGGATTTTTAGTTGTATTGCAGAAGAATCAGTAGTTAGAAGACTTGGTTTGAAATTTTACATTGTGTTCTTTTATTGAAATACTGTACACCTCTGCACTATGTGGCTTGTCTACTTCAATAACTAGCATATTAAATGTGTTCTAAAATGCTCTGAAGGAAATATTAATGATGAACAGAAACAGAAATTAGCAAAAGGTATGCTATTTTTAACATTGTTTCTATTATAATTAAATATATCGCTCACATCTAGTGACATTTTTCATTTCCTTTACTTTCTGCAGATTTATGTTGGAGTTATGAAGATGACAGGTGATTCCCTTTGACCTGTGAGAGGAAAGTCACTTGATATTCAACCTGAATGGTCATCTAATCAAGTGCTGGCTGCTGAAAAGAAGCTGAAAGATTTTAACCAGGATATGGAAGATGGTTTACATGTTTTATTGTACCCTGATGCTCAGAAAGTAAGATACATCCCAGGAACAGACCTTCCTTTTACAGTGCAGAAATACAAGGAGGAAATTGGAAAGGCCTATCAAAAAATAACAATGTACATTTGCACTGTTGAAGACTTTGCAAACAGCTTTATGTTCTTCTTATTTTAACATTGTGAGTTGTTGCCACTGCTGACCCTGACGAACATAATTCAATTTTATTTATAGTATCAATTCATAACAAGCGTTATCTCGAGACACTTTACAGATAGAGTAGGTCTAGACCACACTCCAGACTTTACAAGGACCCAACAGTTCTAGTAGTTTCCTCCAGAGCAAGCAACAGTGCGACAGTGGCGAGGAAAAACTTCCTTTTAGGCAGAAACCTCGGACAGACCCAGGCTCTTGGTAGGCGGTGTCTGACGACCGGTTGGGGTTAGAATGAAGAGTGGCAATAACAGTCACAAAAATAATAGTTTGTAGTAGTTCTTTGTAGTAGTTCATGGCATAGCAGGGCACTGTGCGGCATTACAAGGCACAGCAGGACGTAGCAGGGCACAGCAGAGCGTAGCAGGTTGTAGCAGGGCACCGCAGGACGTGTAGCGGGACCATGGCGACAGCTGCAAACATGATTTTGGAGCCTCCCTGATCCAAGGAAACATGCTGGGCGAAAAAGAACATCAGGACTCCGGGGAATGACTCCCCAGAGCTAGGTTAGTAACAAGCATTTTGGGAGAAAAATATTAAAAAGCAACAAAAGGACAGGCTCCATAACATCATCCGGTCTACAGAGAAGATATTCAGCTGCAGTCTGCCATCTCCTCAAGACTTATCCAGAACCAGGAGTGCAGGAGAATTAGGGCAGGTCCCTCCCACCCTGGACATCTGTTTTAACCCCTTTCCTCTGGTAAAAAGTTGAGGTCTGTCATGACCAACACCTCATGCTATAAGAACTATTTCTTGCCCATGGCAGTGAGACTAAGGCTGAATCCCATTTCTTCCCCTTACCCCTTCCCCTTCCCCCTTCCCCTTGTTTTTGCGCGTTCACGCGGGACCTGGTGGTGTCCCAATCCTTTTAGTGACCGAGGGCTAGGGGAAGGATCAAGGGGTGTATGGCCCTAGAAAGCAAGTCAGATCTCGAGCTCACTTGTAAACACAGAAGCAACAATGGCTGCCGCATCTACAAGAGAGACACATAAATGTAAGTATTTTCGGCTTAAATAATTGATTTAAAAGTTACGACAGTCTTGTTCTGTGGTCTATGCATTCCTGTACATGTATACTTGGAACCATGTTCTTAATTAAAACTTTTTAAAAATCGCTAGCTTGCGCTAACGCTAATCACTAACCGCTAACGTTAACGTTGATTTGCACAACAGTCCCACATTTGTCTGCCTTGAATGGACTGTATACATTCGTTCTTAGTTTCCACGTTGTTAAAAATTGCTAGCGTGCTAAAAATGCAAGCTTTGCATAACATAGCACACTACTTGCTTAGGATATATTGATACATGCTGTGCATTGCATTCTCAACATTGAATCTTGTGCACAGTATATTAATAGTAGTATTTTGTTGTTCGAGATTAGCCCTGCCATGTGCTTTGTTCTGGGGGAGACGCACTAGCTAGCTATGTGCTTTGTTGTGGGGGGGGGACGTAGCCAGTAGCTAGCTATGTGCTTTGTTGTAGGGAAGGGGAAATGAAATATGTCGTTGATTTTCTGTACATTTACCGTGCTGTATCACACAGGGACGCCAGAGGAAACCCGGCAGCTCATTGCTTTTCGGGCACAAAATGAGCATCTCTTCCTGCGGTCAAAATACGCTGCAAAGCAACAATGGGAGTGAGTCATGCATTTTTATGTAGGAATTTATTATTATTGTATTGGAAGTGTTACTGCATTGTGATCATTTGTAATTCACTCTTGTTAATGGACATGTACACTACCGTTCAAAAGTTTGGGGTCACATTGAAATGTCCTTATTTTTGAAGGAAAAGCACTGTACTTTTCAATGAAGATAACTTTAAACTAGTCTTAACTTTGAAGAAATACACTCTATACATTGCTAATGTGATAAATGACTATTCTAGCTGCAAATGTCTGGTTTTTGGTGCAATATGTACATAGGTGTATAGAGGCCCATTTCCAGCAACTATCACTCCAGTGTTCTAATGGTACAATGTGTTTGCTCATTGGCTCAGAAGGCTAATTGATGATTAGAAAACCCTTATGCAATCATGTTCACACATCTGAAAACAGTTTAGGTCGTTACAGAAGCTACAAAACTGACCTTCCTTTGAGCAGATTGAGTTTCTGGAGCATCACATTTGTGGGGTCAATTAAACGCTCAAAATGGCCAGAAAAAGAGAACTTTCATCTGAAACTCGACAGTCGATTCTTGTCCTTAGAAATGAAGGCTATTCCATGCGAGACATTGCTAAAAATTGAAGATTTCCTACAACGGTGTGTACTACTCCCTTCAGAGGACAGCACAAACAGGCTCTAACCAGAGTAGAAAAAGAAGTGGGAGGCCGCGTTGCACAACTGAGCAAGAAGATAAGTACATTAGAGTCTCTAGTTTGAGAAACAGACGCCTCACAGGTCCCCAACTGGCATCTTCATTAAATAGTACCCGCAAAACACCAGTGTCAACATGTACAGTGAAGAGGCGGCTGCGGGATTCTGGGCTTCAGGGCAGAGTGGCAAAGAAAAAGCCATATCTGAGACTGGCCAATAAAAGAAAAAGATTAAGATGGGCAAAAGAACACAGACATTGGACAGAGGAAGACTGGAAAAAAGTGTTGTGGACGGATGAATCCAAGTTTGAGGTGTTTGGATCACAAAGAAGAACGTTTGTGAGACGCAGAACAAATGAAAAGATGCTGGAAGAATGCCTGACGCCATCTGTTAAGCATGGTGGAGGTAATATGATGGTCTGGGGTTGCTTTGGTGCTGGTAAGGTGGGAGATTTGTACAGGGTAAAAGGGATTCTGAATAAGGAAGGCTATCACTCCATTTTGCAACGCCATGCCATACCCAGTGGACAGCGCTTGATTGGAGAAAATTTCATCCTACAACAGGACAATGACCCTAAACACACCTCCAAATTGTGCAAGAACTATTTAGAGCAGAAGCAGGCAGCTGGTATTCAATCGGTAATGGAGTGGCCAGCGCAGTCACCAGATTTGAACCCCTTTGAGCTGTTGTGGGAGCAGCTTCACCGTATGGTACGCAAGAAGTGCCCATCCAACCAATCCAACTTGTGGGAGCTGCTTCTGGAAGCGTGGGGTGCAATTTCTCCAGATTACCTCAACAAATTAACAGCTAGAATGCCAAAGGTCTGCAATGCTGTAATTGCTGCAAATGGAGGATTCTTTGACGAAAGCAAAGTTTGATGTAAAAAAAATCTTATTTCAAATACAAATCATTATTTCTAACCTTGTCAATGTCTTGACTCTATTTTCTATTCATTTCACAACGTATGGTGGTGAATAAGTGTGACTTTTCAGGAAAACACAAAATTGTTTGGGTGACCCCAAACTTTTGAACGGTAGTGTACATTTTGTTGTTTATGATGCAGGAAACTGACGAAAGGAATTGGACTGTTTGGGAAAGTAACAGGCCAACAGGCATCCAAAAAGTGGGAAAATCTAAAGCAAAAATATAAGGTATGTGGTGTTCAGTTAAAGGAAAAAAAAAGTACTACATCTTTGCTCTCAAAACAATAGAATGCAATGAATGCATACTGTATGGTTGTAGGCTTCATTTTAGTGTGTTGTGTGTCCTTCCAGGAATTAAGAACTCCTAAAACAGGGTTAGGCACAGACAGGGGTGAAACGACCGCTGCAACATGGCAGTTTTATGAAAATATGCAGGAGGGGCTGGGTGCCAGGCCCTCAATCGACCCTCCTGTGGTGGTGGCATCCTTTTCAGATGAGCGTATGCCAATCCTCATGGTATGTAATGCAGTACATCTTGTGTTCTGGAATTTCCGAATAGCAGAATGTTAACATGTTAACAAAAATTTTTGGATTGCAAATCAAGATTATTTTGTTCCATTAGGATATTGTGGAGCCCTCATCCCCATCATCCAGCTCTGCAGCCAGCAGTTCGCCACTGCCAAGTCCCACGCCCCGACATAAGAGGAAGCGAAACCCTGTTCTGGATTTCCTCACCGAGGAGTCCAATAAAGAGCAGAGGCGAGTGAGGCGAAAAACTCGTTGACAAGCTGTAGTTTTTTGACATTTGACCAATCTACCTCGTATTTACATATATTTCAATTTTTTTTTATATTAAAACATTTGCACTACATTTTAAATATTTAATTTGTTAATAATACTCAACTGTTCATTTTTTGTAAATTTCTGTTATATATTTTTAATTCTGGTTAATAAAGTTTACTTTGCACATCTCATACGAATCTATTTAATGTCTTATTACAGTACTTCAAACATATTTTGTCTTATGACTCATATGATATGAGTCTTTTTATAAACGCCCAAAGGGACATGCCCACACGGGTTCAACAAATAACTAAACTAGTAAAACATTTTCACTGCCATTTTGAAAGTAGACACCAGACTCAACTCTGAGAATCAAATCATTTTATTCAATGCCAGTAAAGTAGTATGACATTCAAAACCATAAGTGAAACATATACAAAACACCATCTCTACAAAAAGATCATAGTAGTAAACATACATGCATGAACATAGAGCTATACAATATATACACTGGTCATGTTCATGGGTCTTGCACACCGGCTGAAACTAGGGCAGCCGATCTGTTTCTTGTGTCATTCCCAGAGATTTCATTGTATGCCATGTCTTCACGGGGAGGTTGGGCGTCATCTATTAAAATGTCTTCATCTGGGACCAGTGTGTCACCATTGTCCATGCACACATTGTGCAAAAAGGCACATGAAGCAATTACCTGGGGTGCAAACGTGGGCTTCACCTCCAAAGCTTTGAAAAGCGTTGACCTCCATCTGGTCTTCATCATGCCAAACGCCCTTTCAGTTATGCTGCGCTCCCTTGACTGATAGTAATTGAATCGCTGCTGTACTTGTCTTTGCACTGGCTCCTTGAATGGGATGATAAGGCAAATCGGACTTTCAAAACAGGGATACCCACCATCACCCAGATGGATGTAGCCCATTGGGGCATACCGTCTTGAGGTTCCTGACATGTTGACGAATCCCTGACCAACTGCAGGCAGGTCCGCTGTTTGAGGGAAGTATATTGCTCTCCTTAGATTGTCCCATATGTTCTGGGCCACTCTGTGGATGATGCGGTGAACTGTAGCCTTTGGTACATTAAAGACACGGGCCACCACTCGATAGGAGAGTCCATGTGCCAGCCAATAGGTGTATATGAGTACCTCAAGCTCAGTACCCCAGCCATGGTCCTGCTCCCTTTGCAAAAGCCTCTGCAAGCTGTGCATCGCTCTTCTGGTGAGGCGGAAATCCTGCCTCAGCTCAGTCTCAAATTGAACCACATGCGCAGTATAGGCATGTTGGGGTTTATGGCACAGTATGTTGTTGGAGCACCAGTCTGGAAAAGAAAAACAATTTCACACCATTGAGTTGGAAAAATGTTTGCCTCTTCAAAGAACAAAGCACACAGTGTCTACAGTTACATCTCCCCCCAAATAAAACACGTTGTGACTAGAGTTGCCCAAAGCACATAGCAGAAAACAAAAAAATCGACAAAATAACGTCTGGCATTCCCCACAACAAAGCACAAAGCTAGCTAGTGGCTACAGTTACTTCCTCCCCCCAAAATAAAAACAGATCGTCTCCCCCCCAAAAACAAAGCACTGGCTGGACCGGTACATAACATCGCCTAAATAATACTTATACACATAGATCGTCACGAGGTTCGTGTTACAATATAATACACGTCCATGTAATGTACACGAGTCCAGCTCAGCTAGCTACAGTGTTCCGGTTAACATTAAATACATTGTTGTTTTGCAGCAAATCCATACATACCATCAGCTGATCCGCCAGTATTTGTAGACATCATAGACTTCTTCTTCTCCTACTTGCTTGATTTCTTCGAGTTGTTGCAGACAATCGCAGAAAAATCACTAAAACCCACGCAACCGTTTGTGATCAACACTTGTCGCCTCGGTGACGTAGCAGCCAGCTAGCGGCGATGCTTAGTGACGTAACCACAACCAAGCGGTGTCCCAATACCTAGGGGTATGTTTTCAGCCCTAGGCCTAACCCCTTGGTTTTGAGGGCCAAGGGGTAGGGGTAAGATAAAGAAATGGGATTCAGCCTAACAAACTCTCCTTGCCCTTTATTGGCTCAAAATCTGATTCAGATTTAATATTTAATTCTATGTACCAAGAACTACTACATTATTATAGAAGCTGTTAAAATGTTGAAATAAATCAGTCACATCTAATCATGAAATCATGACCTCTTCATATTTTAAACAATATGTATGAGCTATTGTGTGTTGCTACTAATTAGTATTCAAAACAGTGTGGTGTGTTGAACCCTTTTATTTTGCGAACAAAAATACATATAATCAATCTACTTGTGTTGTCTTCAGCTTGTGCCAAAAACTGTACATTTTGCCACATGAGCCACAAAAGACTTGAACAGTGCTCTGGTGTTGGCCACAGAAGGGACAAAACATGGAAGTCTGAAATATTGACATTGATATGATGAATCAACTAAATAACAAACATTACATATAGCACACATATCATCACTAAATAAAGAGAAAGGTTAAGGACTACCTAAGAACTACCTTGACTGCTAAGCCTTTTTTATTTTTCCTATTGACTTGGGTTTGAGGCTGAGAGCCACAAACAGGACATGAAAGTGGTAAAAGATAGACTAGAAGTGTTTTCATGAGATTTGTTAACAAAAAGAACAATATATGAATGCCACTTTTTATCCTTTTAATAAACTGAGAAAAGAAACAGCTGTAGAGAAGTTTTTTTTTATCAGTTTTAATTTTTTAAATAGTTTTGATTCACTAATCTATTTAATGATATCCCTTAATTATAAAGTTCCTGTTTATTCTTGCTTTCTATACACCATTACTGTAATAATGAGGCCCTGGTGGTCAAAAAGGAACCATAATGAGTATAATTGAGTGTTTTATTTTGTACTTTTGCAATGAAAACATTAATGAGCCCTTCATCAGCTGTTAGGGTACTTAAATAATTATGTTTTATTATTATAATTATTTTAAAGTATGTAACACCAACTCAGACAGTCTTATGGTTGAAGGCCTTGAAGCATAAATAAGGACATTCATATATATATATATATATATATATATATATATATATATATATATATATATATATATATATATATATATATATATATACTTGAGCTCTCCAGACTTTTTGTCTTCCTAAATTATGTTTTATATGTTCAATGTGCTCTCTTTGGTTAAAGAAAGGCCAATTCGTGAAATACAAATAACGTGAAACTTGACATCTATTTCATGCTGTGTGAATCTCACATAATAAACAGAGGTTTTACTAAAAGCCTTGTGGGTTATGATGGAAAGTACAGCCACATGCAACAAAATGCACAACAATACCCCTTAGCCAGGATGCCATGCCATGAGTTTTTGATGTGGCTGTCACCTCAGGCTTAACCGTCTTCATTTAAACATCTCCAACTCCTCAACAAGGCAACCAACTCTTTCCCCTGTGTCCTGCTGCTAAGTGGAAAATAGAGTTAGATTGGGTTTGCTCATTGCATGATGAAAAAAAGCTAATTATTGACTGACTTATTGACACTGTGCCCTGGGGGGCTCTAGTGCTGCTGACCACAGCGTCAGACATGATGTCCTTCAGCCTGACGCGCTGTGGCCTGTCAGTCAGGTAGTCTCTGATCCAGTCTACCAGATAGGGGTCCACACCCATCCTGTTCCATTTGTCCTGAAATATAGGGAGCTGGATGGTATTGAATGCACTGGAGAAGTCCAAGAAAAGGATCCTCACTGTGCCGTTCCCCTTATCCAGATGGGAGTGGACCCGGTGTAGCAGGTAGAGGATGGCATCCTCCACACAAACATCTGGCTGGTACGCAAACTGCAGGCGGTCCTGGTCGTGCTATACTCCAACGTCTTCATCAGGTGTGAAGTGAGTGCCACCAGTCGGAAGTCATTCAGCTCGCTGGGCCTGTTCTTTGTAGGGAACTGGAACGATGCAGGATGTCTTCCAAAGAGTGGGCACTCTCCCTAGCTGCAGGCTAAGGTTGAAGATCCGTTGGAGCCGTTCCCCCAGTTCTGCAGTGCAGGTCTTCAGCAGTCTAGGACACACTTTATACGGGCCTGCTGCTTTCCTGGGCCGGAGCTTCCTCAGCTGTTCTCTGACCTGGTCTGTGGTGATGTGGGCGGGGATTGGGAGGAGGAGGAGGGGAGTATTGTGGTGTTGGGGGGAGATGTGTAGAGGGGGGTAATGTGGTGTCAAGGGGGAAGTGTGTAGAGGGGGTATTGTGGTGTTGGGGGAGGTGTGTAGAGGGGGTATTGCAGTGTCGGGGGAGGTGTGTAGAGGGAAGAAGGAGACATTGCTGCGGTGAGGGTGGGGGGGACAAGGGTAAGGGCTGGTTAAACCTGTTGAAAAAGTTATTCAGCTCCTCGGCCCTCTCCATTGTCCCCCCTGTAGTTCTGGTCTTTGTGTTGTGACCTGTGATGGTCCTCACACCTTCCCAGACCTCCCTCATGTTGTTCTCCCTCAGCTTCTGCTCCACCTTTCTCCTGTAGCTGTTCTTAGCTTCCCTCACACAGTGTTTCACCTCCTGCTGTGCTGCATTCCTGGCCTCCCTGTCCCTGGGTTACAACAGCGGTTGTTGACATACATGATGAGTCCCTCACCTTTGCTTTTTCCACTCGCCTGTGTGCCCCTGTCAGCTCTTACGGCAGTGAATCCAAGCAGGTCCACGTTATCATCTGGTACAAGGAGGTTTAGCCATGTCTCCGTAAAGATGAACAAGCTAGTCTCACGGTGAATCCGCTGGTTGTTCAGTGCGGACAGACCGTCAATCTTGTTTGGCAGCGAGTTCACGTTCCCCATGACTACGGAGGGAATCGATGGCTTGTAGCGCCTCCAATTCTCCGCTGGCTCAGCTTTTAGCTTAGCCCCGGCCTTGTAGCCCCTGGGTCTCCTCATCAGCTCCGCCGGGATAGGGTGCCATATCCCGGCTCGTCCCTTTGTGCGCAGAGCCAGCAATTCCTCTCAAGTAAGTGAGAAAGCTGACTCCTGGTTGCATTTTAAGATTTGAAATATCCATGGGATGTATAGAACACACACTATCTTCGCAAGAAGAAGACGTAATATTACGTCATCATTTTAGAAGTTTTACCCTGACATCCTTTGACGCCATGGACGTAACAGCATCACAAACTTAAAACAGTTGGTTATTCGGTTCAGCTAATGCCAACCAAACACTAAGATTAGAATACTTTGAAAAGACTAACACCATCTCACATCTAATGTTATAGATTGCAATATGTAAAGACTGGGGATCTTGCAGGGTCACACATTGCAAGACTACAACTAGATTTGTTTTGTCTTGCTGGTGAGCTGCGAGCTCCGTTCCTGCAGTTTTTGTTTGGTGTTTTTGATTTTGTCAGACCGTCACGTTGGGAAAAAGACTGACTGGGAGTTTTATTTAGTCAGAGAGTCAGAAAACAAGCCAGCTAATATTTTGTTGGGCAACAATAGGTAGATGAAGAGCCATTGTGCATTGACCGGACCACAATTTGAGACAACACTGTCAAAATGTCAGCACTACACAACACAGAACATAGTGTACACAGTATACTTCATGTAGGTGTACTCACAGAAGAAATTGAGACACACAGATTTTGTTGTGTTTTGCCAAATACCAATGTAAATATGCTAACATGCAAATATTTTGCAAGTATAATGTTGAACCATTGACCATCTTAGTTACATTTGCTGATTAGTACAAAACACAAAATGACAGACCCTGACACACCACTTTTTTTCTGGCTTGGTACGCTTACTGATATATGGCTGCCTATTAATTGCAGGATTGCTTTGGTTTTGTAACCTCTATTGGATACTCTGTAAAGACTGATTAGTTGTTTGTATGACTTACTGGTGGTCATGGCATCGAGATGACTCAAATGGTTATTTAAGCTCTCTACTTTATATTTGGCATTTAAGTAGCCCCAAATTAGTCATTGTGGGTTTACATGCCAAAATATCAATCAATCCACACATTTTAATCTGCCAACAGACATGCAAACCACAAAAATGGGACTCGGCTTGGTGGATTAACAGAATATGTACCGTAGCCTGTGTGTGTATGTTATATCTTTGTGAGAATCTCAAATTTGAATTTGATATCTTGATTTCTGTAATTATTCATTAAGTAGACAGTCAAAGTCTGCAGGTCTAACGTTAAACCTCTCCGTGTGCTTACAGTGTTTTCAATATTTGCAATTGCACTGAAAAAGAATAAATAAATTAAGAATAAAAGTAAAGTATGGGTTTTGGTTAAGGGCTGGGCAGCATGTGGCAGTAAAGGCGAAGGTTGAGGTCAGGTTATAAATGGAAATGTTTAAAGGTAGTTAGAGGAGAGAGACCTGTGACAGATACAAACAAGTTCTGTCAAATTACAGAGAGAGAGAGAGAGAGATCAGTATTGCACAATGTCTGTCACACAGCTGTCATCACATCAGCCATAAAGTGACAATTCACAGCTCCTCGAGACATATGGGGGTAGAACTGCCCAAATATTTACATCCCTTAACACTTGTTTACAGTGAATGGTCCCAGTTGTGCACAGAACAGAGGAATATGTACATTCTATACTCATATGGGACATTAACATCAAAGCAGATTCCTGGCAGTCATCGCCCAAATGCAAATGGAATCTTCCAACTTTCTGACCAGCCAATCAACTCGGTTCGGTTAGTTGGGTTGGGAACCAGAGGGCTGCTGGTTAATTTCTCCATACGGATAAAAGTATGGTGGTGGACTGGTAGCTGGAGTCCACCACATAGAGCATCTGGGCACTGCCAAGGTGCTTGTGAGTAAGGCATCAAACCCCCAACTGCATAAATCGCGAAACTCAGTCTCGCCTAGGCCACCCAAAGGGCTAGAACCGGCCCTTGGACGTGGCCACAACCTGTTTGACAGCACATTAACATTTTTCCAATGCATGTCTGCTGCTCTTGTTTCTCTATTATTATTCCTTTACTACTGGCTTTCCGAATTTACAAGTGAAGATTGTGAAATATCCTGAAAACAACAATGCTGAGTCATTTTAAAATAGGATAAGTGGCACAGTGAAATAATTACAGCTGAGGGCTGGGTGTCTGTCTCCTCCCACGCATCGACGAGGAGACAAAGGTCTCCCTCATAAATACTGACTTCAACACAGTAAAGGAAGCTGTATCTTCACAGGACATCCCTCCAGACCCAAAACCAGGTAAGTGCTGGAGATCACTGCAGTCATCACTGTATGACATTTCTCCTTTCATCATCGCCACGCTGAAGCTAAATACATGTAATTTAATTTGAAATCACTCATTTGATTTCATGGTTATCTGTCCATCCATCCATCCATCTTCATATTAAGGCTGAGCTTATTTTGTCATTTTAACTGTTCTTATTTCATTTCAGCCTTCATAACCTCGGGCACAATGGCAGGTTAGTGCATTGTTTGCTCAGGAATTATTTTCCACAGCATTCCATAATATATTATCACAGGGCAGGATTCATCCTGTCTACATCCATAACGTTTTAAACGAAAATGTCAGCCTCAGTGATTGCACAATACATGTTTTCTCTTAGCAGTAAAAGCTTATAAATGAATCATGTCTTTTTTCTCTACAGATGCAAGCTTTCAGCGGGAGTTCCTGCAAACACACAATGCCTACAGGCTGAAGCACAACACGCCAAAGTTGACACTTAGCAGCGAGCTGTCTGCTTCAGCCCAGAAATGGGCCAATCACCTGCTGGCAATCGGCGCCCTGCAACACAGTAACACTCAGGACGGAGAGAACATCTACAATATGTGGAGCTCAGCAACCCTTAAACTGACAGGTGAATTAGAGACTCAAGCCCTTTCCTTTCCATACTTTTTTCATTTGGTTTAATCAAAATGTACAAAATAACTTTCATTCCTTAATTTCAAGCTGGTTGATGTATTCCTTCACCTGCTAATGCAAGACTGTAACTATTAAATCAAAAGTTGAATTACTAAGCAATTAAACACACCGAGGGGTTCTACTGCTTGCTCTGGTATAACCAGTAGATCATGGTGGCTTATGTTAGCTACTATAGGACATTCCTAGTCTCGCATTAACAGACCTTGCTCCACAGCGCCATGGAGGAGGCCGCTGCAAAAAAGCCTCTGGAAGGAACTTGTTTCGGTAGAACATGTGTACGTTCCACAGACACATGTTGGACAGATAGTCTAGCTAGCTGTCTGGATTTACCCTGCAGAGATCTGAGAAGCAGTTAACCATAGTCCTCAGAAATCCACCACAGTTTGAAATTACAACACAAAAGCGCGACATCTGAAAACGGACATCCGAAAAGAGTGACATCTGGTGGAATTGCCGGCAGAACGAGAGTAATCCTGGGAGTGGCACGTCGTGGATATGGACTAAGACATTCCTGACTCAGTTCTCTGAATGTGTCCCTTTTGTGTACTTATTCTAGTGTTACACTATGTTTTACCAATTACCATCCACCTGTAATTTAAAGAAATAATTTAGCCATTGGTGTTACTTTTTTGTCGGTAAATCGCTACTTTGCGATAGCAGCTAACCGAGGAGTGTCAAACTAATTTTAGTTCATGGGCCACATCCCCCTCATCTGATCTCAAGTGGGCCAGATCAGTGAACCTCTCCAAAAAGATTACAAACTTGTTCTGCCACAGAGTTTCTTGTCAACTTAATGTCGGCCACGCAAGTTGCTTCTGCTACGCCAGCGTTCTAAGGCCATTGTATGAATAAAAATAATGTTACAGACCTGGAAGAGAGGGGTAATATTGAGAAAATGTTTTGAATTTCTAGGATTAAAGTTGTAAATTTACAGAAAAAGAACTCTGATATTCTCTGTGATTAAAGTGGTAAATTTGGAATTGGAATTAATTACTTCTTTGAAATGTTCACACTTTGAAAAGTCATCCAGTGGGCCTCATTGGACCCTTCTGGGTCCAATGAGGTTCTGGCCCGCGGGCTGTTTGTTTGACACTCCTGAGCTAAACTGTCCTTCAACAATCTGCCTTTAGATCAGCTCTGTTTAGGCTATAAAGCTCAAACTTCAACTACCAATTTAAATGTTCATATTATGTTCATTCATTTTTTGTCTCCTCCATGTTTTAGGGAAAGAAGCTGTAGATTCGTGGTACAGTGAGATCAAGAATTACAACTGGAGCCGCCCTGGATTCAGCAGCAATACTGGTAAAACTCAACACACATCATGATGAGTTCTAGGAAGTCTGTAAATAGAAATAGATTTGATTCAATAAAAATATATTGTTACATACACATGTAAATCTGCATCCCTAAAATATGTACAGTACCAGTCCAAAGTAAATGGGAAAGTATGTCTAAACCTTTGACTGGTCTTTATCTACTTAAAGAACAAGCCATAACCATGAGAGAAGTCACGTTACTACATTGTAATGTTGCTCTGTGACTGTATGTATGTTCATGTTCAGATGTTATATTGCACAGTGAAACACACTGGAAGATAGCATATTCTCTTGCACGTTAGAAACATAGTACCCCACTGCTGTGTTTCCTCCTGCAGGTCATTTTACTCAGGTGGTGTGGAAAGACAGCAAGGAACTGGGCGTGGGCATGGCCACTGATGGCCACAAGGTCTTTGTGGTTGGGCAGTACCGGCCAGCTGGCAACATGAACATGAAGGGATACTTTGAGAAAAATGTCCTCCCAAAAGGTAACATATTACCACAATTTTGCTTATGAGATTAAGCACATTATACCTTACAAGGCAGCAGAAGTCAACTTGACACGTCTGCAGAGGGAAAGGAAACCAGAAGTAAATGTGTAAGCTTTGAGAATTTCATTTCCCAGAAATGTTGTAAAGTCAACATAATTATGCCTTCAAGTTGTGGATTAGTCCAAATTAGAGACTACGTCACACCAAAAACCAGTGGTGGAAACTAACTCATTTATGGTACTTTTGAGGTAATAGTATTTTACTTGAGGCCTTAAATTTTATGCTACTTCAGACTGTTACTCCATTACATTTCAAAGAGAAATATTGTACTTTATACTTCACTCATTTATTTAAATGCCATGTTATAGTTACTAGTTACTTTGACAATTGAGATTTTACATACACAAACTATAGTCAACTTAAATAAATAAGATGTGAACTGTGATAATCCTACATATCCTAATAATATATGGAGTAGTTAAAATGAGCTCTACTCTTTATATCAGTAGTGTAAGATTTATTTTGTGAATATTTAGTTAACAGATGACAGTTTTCCGGGTTACTGGAATAAGTTACATATTTCCATCAATTGTAGCTTCATAGTGTATTTGGTTCTTTGAGTTCACAAGGAAGCTATCTAACATGTTGTAGGCCTACCCTGCCTGTAATTCAGTAACAGGTTGGCGGAGGGATACTATCCACGCCCCCAAAAGTATTTGTATGTAATAACGCCGAGTTAATAGTTAACGCTAACAATCACTAGCATAACAGTAGTAATGCAAATAGTGTACATACTCTCTGAAAGCGGGGCAAGCCAAAGAATTACTTTTACTTCTGACATTTTGCTGCTAATTCTCATGGTCATAACTAACTTCACTGTAAAACTTTTCACCGTAAATATACAGTAATATACTGGCAGCAGATTAGCCAGTACACTACTGTTTATTTACAGTTTGCATACTGCTTTTACATTTTAAGGTATTTTACTGTAAATAGACATAAAGTTTCTTACTGTATTATTTGAATTTACAGTAATATACTGGCTGCGGTGTAATTCCCGTCTTTTCCTTTTAGAGATTTTAGCTGTCAATTTACATAAAAGGTTTGCAGTATATTTTACTTACTTAGTGCCTCTACACTCAACTGGATAGACCTACAACCAATCAGAGCAACGGAGAATGTGACGTATGTTCGTTTTATTGGGCCCATCTAATGGTGTTTTTCCACTGCGTGGTATCTACTCGACTCTCCTCGGCTCTACTTGCCTTTTTTGGTTTTCCATTACAAAAAAAAGTCCCTGGGACCTGCTACCAGGTACTTTTTTTAGTACTACCTCAGTCGAGGTTCCAAGCGAGCTGAGGCAATACCAAAAGGTGACGTGAAAACCTGCAGACTTCTGGTTGGTTGGAGAGGACTGTCACTTATGACTGCGTTTTTAGCAAACGAGTGCGGAGTGTGTCCGGAACAACCGCGCCATTTAAAAAAAAAAAATCTAGCCAAACACAGACAGATTATCTACTCTCTGCACTATTCTCACTTTTCTTTTCTCACTATTCAATATTAAGGGCTATTATTTTGCATGTCGTTTCCAATATTGCACACTGTTACTTTTAAAAAAAAGACAAGACAATATATCAAAGAAAAGATTTTATTTAGCTATTCAAGTAGCGCATCAAACCCTCCCGTACATCCCGGTCTTCTTCCTCTGCACCCTGCGACAGTGTCCCCCCCGGCTCTGCTGTCCGTGATGCATCCCAGTCATCGTCATAAGCCTCTCCATGACTCTCATAAAGATTATACAAAGCACAGCAGGTCAGAACCAAAGATTTCACCCGTCGGACATCGAACGCCCAAACAGGCGTCTGCGGCGGCGATTTTGCAAAGCGTGAAGGATCTGAAACACACACAGTTCACAGCAGACATATTTTGGTGTGTAATCATGGTTGCTAAAGTTCATGTACTTTATATAGCGTATAGTAAATACTGACTGTGAACCTGAACACATGCAAATGTTAGCTAACTTTACCAAGAAACTTAACTTACCCTTTTGTTTAGTTGAACAATAGTCATGTCGACGTCTGAACTCCGTCGGAATTCCCAAACTCCTGTTTTTTTTTCAGCTGTGATTTTTGTTGCTTCCTTCAGCTTCTTTTGAAACAAATTTTCTTCTGGCTGTGGCAAGTGACCACATGCCGAGAATCAAAACAAAACAACTCCGACGTGCTGTTGTGAGTCGCATTGAAAATTACATCATGGCAGTTACCGGCTGCGTAGCTATGGTGACCAACCACGCTGACGTGTTACTCAATCTGCAATGGAAAACGGACGCAGAGTGTGTCAAGTCGAGACCAGGCGAGGCGAGTCGAGCTGTTACCAGCAGTGGAAAAACACCATTAGTGACCAGTGGGGCCAGCTGATAAATAAAACCTTTGCCTAATCCCGTAGGAAGGACGGCAAAAACATCTTTCCGATCAACAAATGCCTTGATTGCGTCTCTCTGTTCGTCTTTTAAAATTAAGTCAATATCTTCTATAAGAGACGTGATGGCGGAATCTACACATGTCAATTATCCAGCGGCAGCCATCTTTGTTGTAAAGAAACTGAATCCAAGCGCTCTTTGGTGACATGGTTGATTCCGTTACTGTTGATCATCATCTTTCCATTGCCCTGACAATTTGATTGGTCCGAACAGCTCTGGTCCAGACCAAACTTCCCAACATCAAATGTAGGCGGGGTTCAGTTCAGCTGGCCTCCAGGCTACACTTGCATAGCTTTTTACAGTAAACCTAATCCTTCAACAGTAAACTATATATCTCAGTGTATCAGCTGTTTCCTCTGATGCACCCCCTTTTTCAGTCAGCTAGATGGATTTTACTCATTCTTATCTGGACAGGTTTTAGGAATACACAATGGCCTACTGTGCTTACACTTTATCAGTTGAGCAACATGCCTTACCAGTATTTATTGTCACTTTCCAGCGTAAAAGACATCTGGCAGAGCGGTGGGTGGAGCAGACAACACTGCAGTGAGAAGTGAGCCCAAGGAAACTTCACACTACTGTATGTAGATCCTTGACCATTATTGTGACCGCCAACACACTGTTGACAAATGTTCCATGTTGTAAAAAAAAAGTAATATACATCAAATAAAACATGTTATTGTGTAAAATTGTCTTGGTTGATAATGCATTTAATTGAAAAAAGTAAATCAATGTTCATTTTATATACTGTATACTGTAGTGTACATTACCAAGAATATCAGAAAATCTCACCATAGCAGAAATTCAATGGTAACACTTTATAATAATGGTACATGAATTTTCATGAATTCAGTTAATGCAGGAACACTGTTAATTAATGCAAAAATTAAGGTATTTAATTCATGAGTTCTGATTTATTAATGATTTAATCTTATTCTTTGAAACTGAATTGTCGGTCGTCAGACACCGCCCACCACGAGCCTGGGTCTGTCCGAGGTTTCTTCCTAAAAGGAAGTTTTTCCTCGCCACTGTCGCACTGTTGCTTGCTCTGGAGGAAACTACTAGAACTGTTGGGTCCTTGTAAATTCTGGACTGTAGTCTAGACCTACTCTATCTGGTCTAGACCTACTCTATCTGTAAAGTGTCTTGAGATAACTCTTGTTATGAATTGATACTATAAATAAAATTGAAATTGAATTGAATTAATAATGATTAACTTAACATTACTTCTTCATGTTTGTGGCCCTTTAAAAAAAAGTGCTGACCAGCTCCATCTTTAACATTTATAAATGGTGGCATAATACCCAATCTTTGTGACACCACAAATTTAAAAAAATGTCGAGACATTTCTTGTGTTCAGACACTTGGAAGGTAGTAAAAAGTCAAATTCATAAATATACTACTTGGCAGAGCATTGTTCTTAGATATTCCTGTTTGAGTGCCTTATGTTGTAAACTAAGCAATAAAGCAACTATAAATGCATCTGCAGTATACTGTATTTTGTGTCAATGTGGTGACTTTAGTATCATTTGGCCAACCCTCTCCTTTAATTCTTAATACATTTAATTTTACGCCACCAATAAATATGTCTTATTGTAACATTAACATTTGTTAAAGATGGAATGGGTCAGCACTTTATTTGAAGGGCCACATACATGATCAACTAATGAAGACGTAATGTTTAGCTTATCATGATTCAAAGTTTTTAGAATATATGTACACTTCTGATCAGTTTTTTTTAGAAGATATGATCATCATTAATAAATTAGAAATCATTATGATTCATGTACCTTAATGGATGCATTAATTAACGTATTGTTTCTGCATTTAGTCATGTATGAGATACTATTTATCCTTGTCATGCATGAATTCATGATAATTCATGTACCATTAAAGTGTTACCTGTTACGGTTTACGAGGATTGGACCTAAAATGCAGAGATGAGGACAGCAGGCAGGTAGGCAAGGGCAAATCAGAATTTATTAAACAAAGACCAGGGAAAAAACACGGGGAGCCAAAGGAGCAGGCAAAGTCCAGGAATAACAAAATTCAAAAGGTCCAAAAGCAAGCAGTCTAAAACAGGTTCAGGGGAAGGCAACATCAAAAACAGGGTAACAGCACAGGGGACAACTCACTGGGAATATCTGGAGCAGGACTGGAACGCAGACACGAACACCTTCACGAGACAAAAGGATCTGACAAGAGATAAGGGAAGCACGGACGTTATATACACAAGGTAACGAGAGGCAGGTGACAAGAGGGCAGGGAATCAGGTGGAAAACATCAGGTAATCACAGGAGCGGGAAGACACAGGAAGTAAACCAAGCACAAACGGCAACAAAACGAACTGTGCCCACCTGCACCACGAAGCATACGCAAGCAGTGTTCCAGCATTCCAGCCAACAATCGTCAAGAAGGAGTTGGGGGTGGGGGTTGGGGGGGTTCATGTTGAAAGAAGTAATGTCACCCAACATCACTTAAAGCACCTTTAATGGCAAATAAGCCAAGCTATGCAGCAGTAAGAATGGTTCATCATCATCTGAGTGAAGTGATTCACAACAGATGGTCTTGATTAGTCATAATCACAAAAAAGTTCAATGTTAATGTTTTTATTTATTAGTCCATTTAGAATGTAGATTTTATATCTAGATTCTAGATCATTACATTGTCATTGATAAGCATTTCTTAACGGTAAGGCACAACTTTATCATTCAAAGCAAATTATTTTGTGGACCCCTTGGCTATGAGTGGTGTACCCCACTTTGACAACCACTGGTATAGAGTATACATATACATACACTCACCTATAGGATTATTAGGAACACCATACTAATACTGTGTTGGACCCCCTTTCACCATCATTAATTCTACGTGGCATTGATTCAACAAGGTGCTGAAAGCATTCTTTAGAAATGTTGGCCCATATTGATAGGATAGCATCTTGCAGTTGATGGAGATTTGTGGGATGCACATCCAGGGCACGAAGCTCCCGTTCCACCACATCCCAAAGATGCTCTATTGGGTTGAGATCTGGTGACTGTGGGGGCCATTTTAGTACAGTGAACTCATCGTCATGTTCAAGAAACCAATTTGAAATGATTGGAGCTTTGTGACATGGTGCATTATCCTGCTGGAAGTAGCCATCAGAGGATGGGTACATGGTGGCCATAAAGGGATGGACATGGTCAGAAACAATGCTCAGGTAGGCCGTGGCATTTAAACAATGCCCAATTGGCACTAAGGGGCCTAAAGTGTGCCAAGAAAACATCCCCCACACCATTACACCACCACCACGGTGGTAACAAGGCATGATGGATCCATGTTCTCATTCTGTTTACGCCAAATTCTGACTCTACCATCTGAATGTCTCAACAGAAATCGAGACTCATCAGACCAGGCAACATTTTTCCAGTCTTCAACTGTCCAATTTTGGTGAGCTCTTGCAAATTGTAGCCTCTTTTTCCTATTTGTAGTGGAGATGAGTGGTACCCAGTGGGGTCTTCTGCTGTTGTAGCCCATCCGCCTCAAGGTTGTGCGTGTTGTGGCTTCACAAATGCTTTGCTGCATACCTCGGTTGTAACGAGTGGTTATTTCAGTCAAAGTTGCTCTTCTATCAGCTTGAATCAGTCGGCCCATTCTCCTCTGACCTCTAGCATCAACAAGGCATTTTCGCCCACAGGACTGCTGCATACTGGATGTTTTTCCCTTTTCACACCATTCTTTGTAAACCCTAGAAATGGTTGTGCGTGAAAATCCCAGTAACTGAGCAGATTGTGAAATACTCAGACCGGCCCGTCTGGCACCAACAACCATGCCACGCTCAAAATTGCTTAAATCACCTTTCTCTCCATTGTCTCTGGCTCATCTGGCATTTCACATATCACAAAACACTGACCACTTAAAGGAATACGCCACTGTTTGTTGAAATAGGGCGTATTCCTTTAATGTATTAACTTAGTAATTCAGAATATTGACTAAGAATCTCAAAATAATGAGAAATTAAAATATTGACTTAGAATCTCATATTGACTTAATATCTCAATTTTTTTTAACATTAATATGCTTTCCCCCAGCCTGCCTATGGTCCCCCAGTGGTTAGAAATGGTGATAGGTGTAAACCGAGCCCTGGGTATCCTGCTCTGCTTTTGAGAAAATAAAAGCTCAGATGGGCCGATCTGGAATCTTCCTCCTTTTGAGGTCATATCTCAACATATTGACTCAGTAACTCAATTTATCAACTTAGAATCTCAAAATAATGAGAAACTTTAAAATATGGACTAAATATCTCAAGAAATTGACTTAGTATCCCAGTATATTAATTTACTATCGCAGAGAAACTTTCAAATATTCACATAGACTATCAAAATATTGACTTAGTATCTCAACGTATTAACTTAATGTCTCAAAATACTGACTTACTATCTCAATATATTGACTTATTATCTCAGAATATTGACTAAAAATCTCAGTTTATTGACCTAATATCTCAAAATGATAGCGTTTATCCCGTCAAATCGGCTTAATTAGCTTTGTATCAACACATTTGGCAACGGCTTGAATGTAACAGACATTCATTTATATAAAATAATCATGTAGCTTTAAGAGAAAATCATTTACAATTTACAAGAGTTGGCTTCACAGCTTTTATTAATTTAATTTTGTATTTAATGATCAAATAAATCAAACAAAAGTGTGGACATTTGTGTGATTAAACTATAGTGTTATATTATACAGGTAAAAGCCAGTAAATTAGAATATTTTGAAAAACTTGATTTATTTCAGTAATTGCATTCAAAAGGTGTAACTTGTACATTATATTTATTCATTGCACACAGACTGATGCATTCAAATGTTTATTTCATTTAATTTTGATGATTTGAAGTGGCAACAAATGAAAATCCAAAATTCCGTGTGTCACAAAATTAGAATATTGTGTAAGGGTTACATTTTGAAGACACCTGGTGCCACAAAGTAATCAGTTGATTAACTCAAAACACCTGCAAAGGGCTTTAAATGGTCTCTCAGTCCAGTTCTGAAGCCTACACAAACATGGGGAAGACTTCAGATTTGACAGCTGTCCAAAAGGCGACCATCGACACATTGCACAAGGAGGGAAAGACACAAAAGGTTATTGCTGAAGAGGCTGGCTGTTCTCAGAGCTCTGTGTCCAAACACATTAATAGAGAGGCAAAGGGAAGGAAAAACTGTGGTCAGAAAAAGTGTACAAGCGATAGGGATCACCGCGCCTAGTCAAGATTGTGAAAAAAGGGTGTGGACAGCTGCTGGAGTCAGTGCTTCAAGATCCACCACCAAGAGACGCTTGAAAGACATGGGTTTCAACTGCCGCATACCTCGTGTCAAGCCACTGTTGACCAAGAAACAGCGCGAAAAGCGTTTCACCTGGGCTAAGGAAAAAAAGAGCTGGACTGCTGCTGAGTGGTCCAAAGTCATGTTTTCTGACGAAAGCAAATTTTGCATTTCCTTTGGAAATCGAGGTCCCAGAGTCTGGAGGAAGACAGGAGAGGCACAGGATCCACGTTGCCTGAAGTTTAGTGTAAAGTTTCCACCATCAGTGATGGTTTGGGGTGCCATGTCATCTGCTGGTGTCGGTCCACTCTGTTTCCTGAGATCCAGGGTCAACGCAGCCGTCTACCAGCAAGTTTTAGAGCACTTCATGCTTCCTGCTGCTGACCTGCTCTATGGAGATGGAGATTTCAGGTTCCAACAGGACTTGGCGCCTGCACACAGCGCAAAATCTACCCGTGCCTGGTTTACGGACCATGGTATTTCTGTTCTAAATTGGCCAGCCAACTCCCTGACCTTAGCCCCATAGAAAATCTGTGGGGTATTGTGAAAAGGAAGATGCAGAATGCCAGACCCAAAACGCAGAAGAGTTGAAGGCCACTATCAGAGCAACCTGGGCTCTCATAACACCTGAGCAGTGCCAGAAACTCATCGACTCCATGCCACGCCGCATTAATGCAGTAATTGAGGCAAAAGGAGCTCCAACCAAGTATTGAGTATTGTACATGCTCATATTTTTCATTTTCTTACTTTTCAGTTGGCCAACATTTCTAAAAACTCCCTTTTTTGTATTAGCCTTAAGTAATATTCTAATTTTGTGACACACGGAATTTTGGATTTTCATTTGTTGCCACTTCAAATCATCAAAATTAAATGAAATAAACATTTGAATGCATCAGTCTGTGTGCAATGAATAAATATAATGTACAAGTTACACCTTTTGAATGCAATTACTGAAATAAATCAAGTTTTTCAAAATATTCTAATTTACTGGCTTTTACCTGTGTGTGTATATATATATAATATAGTGTATTATAGTGTATACTTCCTGTTGGTTTTTTTTAACTCACCTCTTGTCTCGTTTCAGATACTTCACTTCCTGTCCTTGTCTTTCCAACCTGTGTGATTGTCTACCCAACCATGATTACTTTCACCTGTTTCATATTATCTCTTTCCCCTAAATATATTTAGTCTGTCTGTTAGTTTGTGTGTGTTCAGCCTGTTTTTGCTTGATCAATTCCCTGCTTGTTTTGCCCCTGACAGGCTCAGATTACAGTACATACTGTCGGACAACTCCATGGAAAGCATCCCTGTTGTGGCCAATTTGGAAATGTGTGTGTATTATGTGTATAGTGTGTATGTGTGTGGTAGGTCTGTGTGAATGGTTGGTTAGAAAGGGAATCACAGGTGAGGGGGGGGTAGGAATCTTGATCTGGGAAGACACGCAGTTTTCCAACCTCAGCTGTGTGAGAGTGATGTTTTTAGATCTCGTCTGCTTGTCTTTTAAGCCAAGTCAGTGTTTTTGTATTTTTTTTTTTTTAATACATAATGAAATAAAGCGTTACGGCGACGTATTTTAAGTGGACCGATTGCCGCTACATTTTGTTGAAAAACTACGCTTCAAATGACTGAACAAGTGGATTTGAAAGGAAGGAAGACGCCACGCTTCATTCATTCATCCTGTGCCAGATGAAACCACTCATTTGGACAGAGACAGCCTACGTAAAAGCACCGCAGAAGAATCACGGTAGGACAAAACAAGAATTGTTACAAGCTGCGTGGAAGAGATAAGCCTTCTCACAAAATGGATACAGGTACGTACATCCTGCTACAGTTCTGCTAAATCAATATCAAAATGAGTGATGTGTCTGCAGCTGTCAGTCAAAATGGTTACGTGGTTGGTCAAACTAACTAACTATCGGCCAAAGCATTGGAAGAAAAAAATCATTAAATCAAACGGAAAGAAATTCTAGAATAAAAAAACTATGCAAACTAACAAAGCAACTGATGCTTTCAAAGGGAACTGTGTTTAAACTTTGTGTGGAAACTGAACAGTTGCGTGAATCATTGAAACAAAAACCTGAAGATGAAATGTCAAAACAGAATGGTTTGAAACCCAAATGCACAGCAATAAAGCAACAAAACAATACAAAAAGTGGTTGTTTGACAAAGGGAATAATGATGGTGACGACGATGATGATGCTGCACTTAACCAAATTGTGCTTAAAACTGCACCAGCCAGTCACTGATGAGATTGGTCCAGGGGACAGTGCTTCTAATGTTGGTGTTAAACAGGCTCATCAGTCATATCTTCAAGGTCTTCAACTTCCTCTGCATGCCTAAAAGCAGAGGCAGAAAGGGCTGCTCTCATGGCTAAGGCAGCTGCCCTTAAAGAGAAACATGAGCTGGACGCTCAGGAGGAGCACATCCGACAGAAAAAGGAATTGCAAAATCAAATTGCAGTTCAAACTTCAAAGCTTACTGTGAACATAGGTTTGCATGTGTAGCGCTCCAGAGCTCGTTCAGATGGAATGAATTCTTATCTGCAAAGTTCTAAACGCAAATCTTCGCTCAGACTCTCTGCTATGGAATTTGTTCCACAAAGTTCAAAGCATCAATTCAATCTACCACCAACAGGAGGCAGCAACAACGCAATGCCAATGGAGGCACAGCCTAAAGATTCAAACAGTTCAATCGTCCACCAACAGGAGGCAGCAGTGCTGCAGTGCTAATGGAGGCAGAGCCACAAGACTCCAGTTTAATCTTCCACCAATAGGAGGCGACAAAACTGACACCAATGGGAGCACGACACGAGGAAACATTTTCAAGAGCATGTTGGATAAAAAGCTCATGTTCTAAATCAACCAAGCATGCCTCAAAGGTTTCAGGAACCATTGTCCAACACATCACACAAAGGAACCCATTCAATGTGTTGACCTGATGCAAGCTAATTTTGGTCTTCTTTCCATCATGCAACAACAAAGTGAAATAACAGCTCTACTAGTGCAACAACATTCTTCATTATCATTTCCTCCAAGGGATATACCAACCTTTTAATGGAGATGCTCTTGAGTCCAGTACATTCATCAGTGCATTTGTGCATGGAGTAGAAGGAAAGGGTGCTAGCAGCATATACTGTTTATAGTTTTTGGAGCAGTATAACGAAGGAGAACCTAGAGAATTGGTTAAGAGCTGTCAAGATGCTCTTAGATGGCCATCAGTAAAATCAGAAGACATTGAAGCTTTGCAAGCTTTTGCTTTGTTTTGGCATGTCTGTTGTAATGCTATGGAGGACAACAGCTACATGTCGGAGATGAATATGCCATCCGATATGCATGATATTGTTTTGAAGCTACCATAGAAATTGATGGGAAAAATGGAGAAACACTGCTTTTGAGCTGCAGGAGAAGTACAGTCGCCAAGCAGGTTTCACTGATCTTGTCGACTCAATTGAAAGACAAGTGTTTATTGCTTCCAATCCACTCTTTGGAAACATTCAGGACACACATACCTCCACACCGAAGTATAAAGAAGGAAACAAAGTCTCACAAGTACGCTTTAAAAGAAAAGGGAGCAGTTTCGCAACTTCTGTGACTTAAATGCAACATGAGAGAAAACTACCTGATAAACCAATAAGGGTTTCCTGTCTGCTGTGTGAACAGGGTCACAAATTGGAGAGTGAAAATATCAACTTCCTGAAGGAGAGAGTGTTTTTTTTTATTTTTTTTGGATGTTTATTTGTTGGACATATGAGAAAGGTCATGGTCTTGCAACTTGTGTAATCTGGAAAATCCTACCATCCTTCACATCCATTCAAAAGAGAAGAAAAACAATTCAGAGGACACAGCAGGAAATATCAGGAAACGGTAATGCAGTTTCTCCCAAGACGTGGCCATATAGAGGCCGGCGCACAGGACCGTGTCTTGGTAATTGTTCTTGTACAGTGTTGAAGGTAGATGTTACCAGTAGTCGTAGTAAGATGAAGACCCGGAAAGATGAATCAAACTTTGATTTCTGGTTCTGGTTTAAGATGGGGAGTTTTTATTCATCCCAAATAAGGCTCAAAGGCAAAATACAGAAATACAAATTTATAAAAATCAAAGACTTTCAAAACTAAACAAAAAAGAAATAGACTTGAGAGTCAAAACAATATAAGTAAAATACTAAACTAAAGAACAAACGTTCACAAATTGCCTTGTTACTGCAATTCATCTGGCTCATAAGACTTACGTCTTTCTACATCCAACCTCCCTTCATCACTGAAACCTCCCTCTAAAATAGCCTGATCGCACCCCCCAGAAATGGACCAATCCATTCTTAATAATGCTGTAGGGGTGGCTCAGGCGGGAAATTTACAGAAGGCTTAAAAACGGCCAAAACACTTCTCTACATAACGAGATACTCTTAATAATATAAACACAACCCAATCAGGGATTACCGCTCTACAAGATATCTCAGTTTACCATTTTAACGGTTTATAATTTTAATCGGATTACTTCCGGTAAACCCCAGAAATCCGCCCGGCTATAAAGAGACCGTGAACACGGCAAACTCCCCTTTTATCATTACATCAAAAGACGCAGGTAAGATGACCAATATGCTGGTATGAATGATTTATATTACGTTTAACGTTAAATAAACAGACAACAGATTATAAACTAACTGATGGTTGTGTGTTTATTGTAACTAAGGAATTTAGTGAAATAAGATGGTAATGATGAATGGTTGAAGATGATTAACTAATTGGTGGAGAAATGTGTTTAGCGTTGCATGCAAATCAACGTAGCTTCAGCTGTTATTTGTGTGCACAAGAAAGATACGCGATTACTGTAGGGCTATGAAAATGAATGGAGTAACGGAAAACTTAAACACAACAAAGGTAACTAAACAAACACGTGTCACACACTAGCATATCACCATAAGAGTCTTTTAACGTCAGTGTAAGGTGACGGTCGCAATGCGCCCTGTCACACACCCTCCTTAAGAACAAGCGTCACGGTCCATCACAGGACGCGAGAGAAAGTCAGCAACAACATTGTCCTTGCCAGCCCTATACCTCACCGTAAACCTGTACGGCTGTAGGAAAGGTGCCAGCGCGTGATCCTTGAATTAGAGTCACGCATACGATGGAGCCACTGCAAGGGCCTGTGGTCTGTCTCCAAGACAAACTCTTTGCCGACAAGATAGTACTTCAAAGTGTCTAAGGCCCACTTGATGGCAAGACATTCCTTCTCAATGGTGGAGTAACGCGCTCGGGGGAAACAGTTTGCGACTCACAAACTGTATGGGCATTCTGTCCTCACCCTCTCCCTGCAACAACACTGCCCCCAGGCCAATGCCCGAAGCGTCAGTTTGCACGGTAAAAGGCAAGGAAAAGTCAGGACTCTGCAACACTGGATCATGACACAAGCTCTCCTTGAGGTCATGAAAGGCTTCCTCACATGCTGCAGTCCAGACCACCTTGTTGGGACTGGTCTTGCGCGTGAGGTTCGACAGGGGAACAGCACGGCTGGAAAAGTCAGGGATAAAGCGTCGATACCAGCCAACCAACCCTAGGAATGATCTCACCCCTTCTTGGTTGATGGAGGCTGGGAACAACGGATTGCGTCCACCTTGCCGACTTGAGGACGAATGGTGCCACCTCCCAGGACGTATCCCAAGTAGCACACTTCAGACCGGGCAAGCTGGCATTTGCTGGAGTTCACCACTAACCCGGCACGATGAATCCTCAGGAAGATATCTCTCAGGTGATGAAGATGTTCTTCCCACGACGAACTGTAGATTATGACGTCGTCAATATATGCTGCGGCGTAGTCCTCAGCGCCTCTCAACACTTCGTCCATGAGACGCTGGAAAGTTGCGGCTGCGCCATGCAGACCAAAGGGCATAACCCTGAACTGGTAGAAACCGGAGGGTGCTTTGAAGGCAGTCAGCTCCTGGGCTTGGGGTGAAAGCGGTACCTGCCAGTACCCTTTACACAAATCCAGGGTGCTGAGAAACTTTGCCTTCCCTAGGCGTTCCACTAGTTCGTCCACTCGTGGCATGGGATAAGGATCAAAAGCCGATATGGAATTCAGCTTGGAAAAGTCAACACAGAAGCGGAGCCCACCGTCCTTCTTTGGCACCAAGACCACCGGACTGCACCACTCGCTGCGCGATCTCTCAATCACCCCCATCTCAAGCATCGCTACCACCTCCTGTTTCAGTGCGGGGATCAATCGCGCCGGAACTCTGGTGGAGGTCTGCCGGACAGGACCCGAAGAAGTCAGCCTAATGTCGTGGGTTATGATGTCTGTCCGCCCTGGCTGATCTTTAAACAGGCCCCTTGGGATGATGTGCAGCAGATCCTTCTGCTGTTCATTCATTAAGTGGTTAACAGAGGGGTAGGCTGACTTGCCGCCCGCAGTAGGAAAATACTGCTCCGACGGTTCCTCTTCCTCTTCCACAATCTGTGCCCACAACTGGTCTTTGATAGAAGATAGTCTGTCATACCATTGTTTGAGAAGGTTCACGTGGAAGATCTGCTTGGAGCGACGTCTGCCTGGCATCTCAATTTCATAGGTGACCTCTCCGACCTTGCGAAGCACCTTGAAAGGACCTTGCCACTTCGCCAGCAGACTGCTTTCAGATGATGGCAACAACAGCAGCACGTCCTGTCCAGACACAAAGGTACGCCGGCGCGCCGTTCGGTCATACCACGTCTTTTGTCTCGTCTGAGACTCGGTCAGGTGTTGGCGAGCCTTGGTACTCAACTGGTCCAGCTTCTCCCTCATCTTCAGGACATAACTCACAATGTTAGTTGGTTGATGAGGAGCGTCCCCTCCCAACTCTCACGAAGGATGTCAAGCGGGCCTCTCACCTCTCGTCCGAACAGGAGTTCGAAAGGAGAGAACCCGGTGGATGCCTGCGGAACTTCTCTGTAGGCAAACATCAGGTAGGGAAGCCACTGGTCCCAGTCAGCGCCTGACTCTGACACAAATTTCCGCAGCATCGACTTCAAGGTCTGGTTGAATCTTTCAACCATGCCGTCGGTCTGCGGGTGGTAGGGTGTGGTTTTAATGCCCGAATCCCTAACAAGGAGTAAACCTGCTTCATCGCTTTACCGATGAAGTTAGTTCCCTGATCGGTTAAAATTTCTTTGGGGACCCCTACCCGAGAAAAAAGCTGTAGCAAGCAATTAGCTACTTGTCTAGCCTTAGTGTTTCTGAGGGGGAAAACCTCTGGGTAACGTGTTGCATAATCACAAATTACTAAAATGTAGCGGTGACCGGTTCTGCTTCTCTCTAAGGGACCAACTACATCCATCGCAATGCGACTGAAAGGTGTATCCATAATGGGGAGACTAATGAGGGGAGCTTTCAAGCCTCTCTTGGAGCGAGCAGCTAATTGACACTCTGGGCAAGACTTACAGTACTCCGCTATGTCTTTGCTGAAACCTGGCCAATAGAATCTTCGCCGGATTCGTTGCTCTGTCTTCTCCCTTCCTAGGTGACCTGACCATGGAATACTATGACCCAAGTGCAACACTTTAGCTCTGAGAACCTCAGGAACAACTAACTGCTCAGTTTCAGTGCTCACTCTGTACAACTTGTCATTGTTGACAACGAAACATGTGTCACCTTCCCTCAGGACTTCACTAGCCTCCTCAGGAGTCTTAGCAGAAGAAAAGCAAGTGCTAAGAGAAGGGTCTGTCTGTTGAAGTTTCAGGAAGTCCTCACAAAAGACTTCAGTGCCTTCTAAAGGTGGACAAGGTAAATCTTCCTGTATCACAGTACCCATCACTTTAGCCCTTCGCTTTCCGCTCTAGTTTTTCTAGGTTTGCCACCAGGGCTACTCTCATGTGGTAACTCAGACCAACCTTTAGCGTCTGTAGCATTTCTAGCCTGTGCTCTAGTAGTTATGAAAGCGTCAACTGTGTTAACACTCTGTAAAAGCTCTGCAAGTATGGGGACATCTTGGCCTAAAATAACTGGATACGGGCATTTATCTAAAATCCCTACAGTTAACAAGTACTTCTGGCCATTAATCTCCACTAGAACCTCGCTGGTCGGGTGTTCAGACTCATCACCATGAACACAGCGGACTCGCACTTTTCCCACTGGCTGATAATTGGACTTCAAACAAGACTTGAGAACAAAAGACAGACTACTGCCTGAGTCGACTAAAGCCTGTACTGTCTTTCCCTGTATCTTTACAGGTACGGTAACGTCAGAGGTTACAGATAGATGCTTACTATGGCCAGGAATATAACATATTCTGACATTTGACATTCGTTTCACTGGGCAATTGGGCCTAATGTGACCGGGCTGGCCGCAACCATGACATATTATTACCCTTGGTGCTAATTCTGAGAAAGAACGGACACTGGGTTTTCTGGGGACATAGGAAGGCTTGAACACACGACCACTACCACCCACAGACTTACCAGTGAATGTCTTCTCCGGATCTCGCTGGATTGCTGAATCAGTCTTTTCACGTCCTGCTGTTGAAGGCCCAGACGATAGCCTCCACTGGTCTGTCTGGCGGCCATAAAGGTCTCCACCAGCTCTGCAGCTTGCGCCGACGAAGCAGGAGTGCGTTCTTTCACCCACACCTGTAGATCGGGATGCAGCATGCCCAAGAACTGCTCCAACACGATACGGTCACACACCTCCTCCTTGGTCAGCAACTCTGGGTCTAGCCACTTCCCCATCAAGTCCTTCAAGCGGGCTTGTAGCTCTTTCGCCGTTTCTCCGTCCACAATTGTTTTGGCCCGAAACGTTGACGATAAGTCTCTGCGCTGATATTGTACTTGTCAAGAATGGCTTGCTTCACTTTTGTGTAATCTTGACTGTCGGAAGAACTCATAGCTATATAGGCAGTTCTAGCTTTGCCACGTAACAAAGGCACGAGGTACAACGCCCACGTCTCAGGGGGACATTGACTTGCAGCTGCCAGTCTCTCAAAAGTCTTCAAATAGTTTTCAATATCCTCGTCCTCTTCATAGGGGGACATCCTTGGGGGTTTACAACCCTGCTGGTGATGTAGAGGAGCAGACATGCTTGGTGTTATGGAGTTGGGTGAGTTCTGTAAGCCGGGAACTGAAGGTTGACCTGACTGCGGCTGTGGAGTAGGTACATCCGTAAAAGGCAGGTTGTGGAATGGGTCGGAGGCTGTGGAGGGATGATAATCTGGCGAGTCTCTCTGCGATGGTCCAGCAAACATCTGTCCCATTGCCGGTGTAGCCGCCGACTCATCTCTCACCAGCTGCTGCAATTGCTGGAACTGGTGCTCCACTCCTTTCCATCGTCGCTCTTGACGAAGCGCCTCCGCTTCCATCTGGTCCTGCTGACGTCGTTGTGACTCCGCCATCTTCCTCACCACATTCTCCAATCGGTCGGTCCTCTCATCTTTACCAGGGGAGGGCAGTCGGGATGCCACTGTAGACGCTGGCCTGGCACCCGAAACGGAACCTTCACTGGTTGCTGCCACTCCATCAAGTTCTTCCATCCGGTCTCACTCAATACTACCAGGTCACTGGAGATCCCACCACTGCCACCAAATGTTGAAGGTAGATGTTACCAGTAGTCGTAGTAAGATGAAGACCCGGAAAGATGAATCAAACTTTGATTTCTGGTTCTGGTTTAAGATGGGGAGTTTTTATTCATCCCAAATAAGGCTCAAAGGCAAAATACAGAAATACAAATTTATAAAAATCAAAGACTTTCAAAACTAAACAAAAAAGAAATAGACTTGAGAGTCAAAACAATATAAGTAAAATACTAAACTAAAGAACAAACGTTCACAAATTGCCTTGTTACTGCAATTCATCTGGCTCATAAGACTTACGTCTTTCTACATCCAACCTCCCTTCATCACTGAAACCTCCCTCTAAAATAGCCTGATCGCACCCCCCAGAAATGGACCAATCCATTCTTAATAATGCTGTAGGGGTGGCTCAGGCGGGAAATTTACAGAAGGCTTAAAAACGGCCAAAACACTTCTCTACATAACGAGATACTCTTAATAATATAAACACAACCCAATCAGGGATTACCGCTCTACAAGATATCTCAGTTTACCATTTTAACGGTTTATAATTTTAATCGGATTACTTCCGTAAACCCCAGAAATCCGCCCGGCTATAAAGAGACCGGTGAACACGGCAAACTCCCCTTTTATCATTACATCAAAAGACGAGGTAAGATGACCAATATGCTGGTATGAATGATTTATATTACGTTTAACGTTAAATAAACAGACAACAGATTATAAACTAACTGATGGTTGTGTGTTTATTGTAACTAAGGAATTTAGTGAAATAAGATGGTAATGATGAATGGTTGAAGATGATTAACTAATTGGTGGAGAAATGTGTTTAGCGTTGCATGCAAATCAACGTAGCTTCAGCTGTTATTTGTGTGCACAAGAAAGATACGCGATTACTGTAGGGCTATGAAAATGAATGGAGTAACGGGAAAACTTAAACACAACAAAGGTAACTAAACAAACACGTGTCACACACTAGCATATCACCATAAGAGTCTTTTAACGTCAGTGTAAGGTGACGGTCGCAATGCGCCCTGTCACATACAGATTAAGGATAAAAAAGAAACCATGCTAACCACGTATGCATTTCTAGATCCTGGCAGCACAGCAACTTTCTGCTCTGAGCAACGTAGCGGAGCTAAATGTCACAGGAACAAGGGCCAATATCCTGTTGGACTATCAATCAAAAGCTTGTCGACAGTCATGTTATCTCAGAACTGGAGACAACTGCACTTAATGGTAGCACCTACTTTGCATTACATGAAGTGTACACCCAGTGTAAGATACTGTGACAACGTTCCACGACAGGAAGAGTTAACTGCTTGGCCACACTCAAGCTCTGTGGAAATTTTTGCAATTGATGCTGATGTGGAGCTGCTAATTGGGACCAATTATTACAACTAACAGAAAAACAACTGCTCACAGAGGAACTACTGTTGACGCAATATAACCACAACTTTGATGAGAAATTATCAGATGACAAGCTAGAAATGTCAAGAGAAGATCTCAACTTTATGGCAATCATGAATAGTTAAGCTAAACTCCGCAGTGTACATTATGGCTTGAGATTACCTTTCAGAGAGGATAATGTAATCATGCCCAATAACCGCCATGTTGTTGAACAAAGAGTCCTCTGCCTGAAAAGGAAATCAGAGAAAAATGCTGCATTTAAGGAGGAATATGTTCATTTTCTTTGGTGACGTCATAGACAAGGGTTATGTAGAGAAAAGAGCCAAAGAAATGAAAGGATTGGATTTTGACAATATCCCTGAAAGAACATTGGGACTACAATGGTGTGCAGAAACTGGCACCTTCAAATTCAAGATGGCAGTCCAGGAAAGACCACTTAGAAGAATAGTTACGTTGTCTTGTGAGCTCAGTGTTCAATCCCATTGGATTTCTAGCACCGTTTTACCTTACCAAATGCTGCAAAACCTCTGTAGGTGAAACTACAGTTGGGATGATGTTATTCCTTAACTCAGGTGGCTAGAATATCTAAAAGGGCTTAGTGTATTCAGCGTGCCAAGATGCATCAACCCAAAAGATTTTGGAAAACGTGTCTAACAACATAATTTCTCTGGTGCTAGCACAAAACCTTCAGCTGATCCCCATCTCTTCTTAAAAGGCAAAGCTGCTCTTCCTCCAGTACTTTTCTACATAAGGGATCTGTACACCAGATGGCGATGGAAGCAAGTTCAGTTTCTTGTTTTTCTGGGTTGGGGAGTACTTCCACTGCTACAGGAATGCTAGGATTCCCTGCTACGGTGGACAGGAGGAGTATTGTTGCAGGGGGCATTGTTCTTGTGGCGGACTCTATTGCCCCTCGTGGAACGTGGCTGTTAGGAAAGGTGTTGCAGACTTCTCCAGACACACAGGGACTGGTACGGTCTGTCTTCTGCTGGAGGCTGATTTGTAAAGCTGAAATCTTAACCTTGTGGTTATTTGCACTATTCCCATTATTGATTTTGTTATTGGCTCCATTATTAATGTGGTGAATTACGTTAAACAATAACAGTTAGGGGATGATGTGTTGAAGCTAATTTGGACATGTGCTGCGTGTGTGTATGGTAGGTCTGTGTGAATGGTTTGTTTGTTACGTCACCTGCGTGTGTGTGTGTGTGTGTGTGTGTGTGTGTGTGTGTGTGTGTGTGTGTGTGTGTGTGTGTGTGTGTGTGTGTGTGTGTGTGTGTGTGTGTGTGTGTGTGTGAGAATCAGAGGTTAGACAGGGAATCACAGGCGAGGGGGAGGTAGGGATCTGGGAAGTCAGTTTTTCAACCTTAGCTGTGTGAGAATGCTATTTTTAGATCTTGTCTGCTCATCTTTTAATCTTTCAAGTCTTTTGTATGTGTTTTTAAATACATTTATGAAATAAAGGATTAATCATACGATGAAAGGGCTTTAGATTCCCTGCAGTGGCATTTTATGTGGACAGATTGCCACTACAATCCCTACAGAGGCCTTTTTATTAAAGAGTAAGATTTTTATTTATTTTTTATAACAGGAAATGCCACCGAAATTGCTATTGCCTAACCCATCGCACTCCATTTAAAATAGTAATTTTATCATTGTGAAACATACTCCATAGCGTGATCAAGCGCAAACAATCAAACACACTTTAACTTGGGTAGTCATTTAATTTCATTAAAACTAATCAAAAGGATACCAAATTGCTCATCACCTATCCATCATGTGTAACGGCGGAAACTTTTGGAGGGTTGCAAGAAGCTGGAGCCAATCCCAGCTGACACTGGGGCAAGAGACATTGCACCAGCATATCATGATATACAAAGAATGTAAAAAAAAAAAAAAGTTTAATTTCCACGACTTCAAAAAAAAAATCTAATGTTTACTTAATTTCAAAATCAACAATTGCTATTTTTATAGCTAAAAAACAAACAAACTGGTAACTTTAAAATTAGAGTACAGTAAGTAGCTTGAGCTGCTGTGGAATCTGCGGTCCGTGTGAAAATAATTCCAAAAGGTACCACTATGTGGCAACATAACACAACAGAATGTACTTGTTTGCTCTGCATGTTGCATATTGAAAAGCAGGACCTGCTTATGAACTGGAAACCTCATCAACTCGAAACACTTACCTAACAATCTGAATAAAGCATGGTTTATTTACTTTGATTTAAAGAGATTTGAAACTGTTTAATGATGACATGGCAAACTACTAAACAATATTTTAAAATTTCCATGAACATACAATTGTTACAAAATAAGTGATATAGTTTTATGTCAGCATAAATATTAACAGTTTGCCTTCAAATATTCAGTTAAAACAAAAAGATATGAGTGAAAGTAAGATTCTTTATAAAATATAAGTAGTACAAAGTGCACATCTGTCACAGTTGTCAAATTAACAGGCAATTATGTCAACAAGTTGAAATATTGCCACATCACTATATGATTTTATCTTTTTTCATTTCATATCTTGATTTTGCAAATAATACCGGTATTATCAACTTTATGATATGGCACATCCTGACTTAATTTGCCATAACCAAGTGAATGATAACCAGCCACACAATCAACTTCAGGATAAGTGGTTGTTTTCAGATTAGAATAAGAAAATCTGTTAATTGGTATATAAATATTGTACTCGTATTTAGAATGTTGTCACAACTTAACATCTGAAGCAGAAATATAGTATAAGCACTGACTTTCTATAAAGCATACTATGGAACTGTAGCCTGTTTATATCACTGCCTCTCCAGTCGACTTGCGATGTCTGAAACGTAGGGCTGCGTTATACAGGTAAAAGCCAGTAAATTAGAATATTTTGAAAAACTTGATTTATTTCAGTAATTGCATTCAAAAGGTGTAACTTGTACATTATATTTATTCATTGCACACAGACTGATGCATTCAAATGTTTATTTCATTTAATTTTGATGATTTGAAGTGGCAACAAATGAAAATCCAAAATTCCGTGTGTCACAAAATTAGAATATTACTTAAGGCTAATACAAAAAAGGGAGTTTTTAGAAATGTTGGCCAACTGAAAAGTAAGAAAATGAAAAATATGAGCATGTACAATACTCAATACTTGGTTGGAGCTCCTTTTGCCTCAATTACTGCATTAATGCGGCGTGGCATGGAGTCGATGAGTTTCTGGCACTGCTCAGGTGTTATGAGAGCCCAGGTTGCTCTGATAGTGGCCTTCAACTCTTCTGCGTTTTTGGGTCTGGCATTCTGCATCTTCCTTTTCACAATACCCCACAGATTTTCTATGGGGCTAAGGTCAGGGAGTTGGCTGGCCAATTTAGAACAGAAATACCATGGTCCGTAAACCAGGCACGGGTAGATTTTGCGCTGTGTGCAGGCGCCAAGTCCTGTTGGAACCTGAAATCTCCATCTCCATAGAGCAGGTCAGCAGCAGGAAGCATGAAGTGCTCTAAAACTTGCTGGTAGACGGCTGCGTTGACCCTGGATCTCAGGAAACAGAGTGGACCGACACCAGCAGATGACATGGCAACCCAAACCATCACTGATGGTGGAAACTTTACACTAGACTTCAGGCAACGTGGATCCTGTGCCTCTCCTGTCTTCCTCCAGACTCTGGGACCTCGATTTCCAAAGGAAATGCAAAATTTGCTTTCGTCAGAAAACATGACTTTGGACCACTCAGCAGCAGTCCAGCTCTTTTTTCCTTAGCCCAGGTGAGACGCTTTTCGCGCTGTTTCTTGGTCAACAGTGGCTTGACACGAGGTATGCGGCAGTTGAAACCCATGTCTTTCAAGCGTCTCTTGGTGGTGGATCTTGAAGCACTGACTCCAGCAGCTGTCCACACCCTTTTTTCACAATCTTGACTAGGCGCGGTGATCCCTATCGCTTGTACACTTTTTCTGACCACAGTTTTTCCTTCCCTTTGCCTCTCTATTAATGTGTTTGGACACAGAGCTCTGAGAACAGCCAGCCTCTTCAGCAATAACCTTTTGTGTCTTTCCCTCCTTGTGCAATGTGTCGATGGTCGCCTTTTGGACAGCTGTCAAATCTGAAGTCTTCCCCATGTTTGTGTAGGCTTCAGAACTGGACTGAGAGACCATTTAAAGCCCTTTGCAGGTGTTTTGAGTTAATCAGCTGATTACTTTGTGGCACCAGGTGTCTTCAAAATGTAACCCTTACACAATATTCTAATTTTGTGACACACGGAATTTTGGATTTTCATTTGTTGCCACTTCAAATCATCAAAATTAAATGAAATAAACATTTGAATGCATCAGTCTGTGTGCAATGAATAAATATAATGTACAAGTTACACCTTTTGAATGCAATTACTGAAATAAATCAAGTTTTTCAAAATATTCTAATTTACTGGCTTTTACCTGTATACTGCTAACCACACAGGGAAGTGCAAACTGACCAAATGCCAAAATGAGATGTATAAGGAAGTTGTACTAATAAGAATGGAAGTGTTTTGCCTATTGTCCTCTGTCAAGGTTTAAGGAGCAGGATGGCATGCTGGGAAAAATTGTTAATCATTGCAGGGTCACAGGTTGATTCCTTGTCAGTAAACCCTAATGATATATAGAACTCATTTGATCCGTACACAGCAAATAATCTCTTTCTATTGGTAACCTACAAATGCACATTTGTTTTACGTCAGGCTGAACACCCCTTAGCTCTTAAATAATCACAAGTGAGATGGCATGTGGCTCAGTGTACAGATGGTCGGCTCCCACCCACAAGGTTGGTGGTTTGATCCTGGCCTCCTCCAGCCACATGTCAAGGTGTCCTTGAGCAAGTCACTGAACCCAGAGTTGCTCCCTGGGTGCTGTATTTATGTGTCCACTCCAATGCTCCAATTGTTTAGGATGGGTTAAATGCAGACTGAATTTCACTACATTGTACTGTCAGTTGTATGTGACGTTTAAAATTAAAGTTTGTTTACAAACTCTCTGTCGTAATCTATTGCTTAAAGGGTAATTCCTGTATTTTCCAGTGCATTGGTGTCTAAGTGACTTATGTTAATCAAACATCTTTAAAATTGGTCCAGTATTGAGGTGGAACGCTTTAACCGGTAGCTGCCAACCAGGCTGTAATATAACCCTATAGGCAAAATGCACACCATCAGGTCTGTCCACTAAAAGGTTTTTTTTGCCACTGTTAGAAGTGCCTGAGTGACAACATTATGTAAAGGATCCCTAAAGAGAGAGAACTTTTTGTTGAAGAGTAAGCTCAGTTTTGTAGAACCAGAAACTGCCCGAAATGGCCATCGCCAACTCACCACACATCATTTAAATAAACAATACTTTTAGGATGTATAAAGTCAGCATATTTCCATATGTAAGTGGGTGAATTAAGAGTTTATTTCAACCAAACCAGAATGGTGTTTGTTGTTGATTGTACCAGTGGAAAGACCAGACTTTTGATAATTTTATTTTGTTTCTATCGATTTTGAATGTAGTGTGTTTTATGGTGATAGAATTACTGTTTATTTAAACAGTCTGGTCAGTTTCACGATAGACATTTTGGGGCTGTTACATATTACAATGTAACAACAGCACTCACTGTTTACAAGAAGGGGATGAGCAGACTATTTCCTGAAGAAGCTGAGCTCCTTCAACGTGTGCAGCAGGATGTTGGAGATGTTCTACCAGTCTGTTGTGGCCAGCGCTCTGTTCTCCTCCGCCATCTGCTGGGGGGGGGGCAGCAGCATCAGAGCCAGCAACACAAAGACTGAACAAACTGATTAGGAAGGCTGGCTCCGTGATCAGCTGCAAAGAGGAGACATCTGAAGCTGTGGTGGAGACGTCATCACTGAGTGCTAGATAGACTTTTTAGACACCACACTACTGCACTATACTATATATTATACTATACTACTACTGCACTAAGTGCAACCTGCACAGTTGGTTTATTTACATTTGGCATACATTTTAGCATCTAAGCAGTTGCACATTTTTGGTTTTCCCATTCTGTATATATTCAAATATTTGATCCTTTATTTTATTCCTATTATTATTATTATTATTATTATTATTATTTCATGTATATGGTATGTATGTATATTTTTCCTAGTATCTCATTTATATTCTGTGTTGTGTGACTGATGTACGTGTGCTGCTGTAACATCATAATTTCCCATTTTTCTTGGGATCAATATCTATCAAAATCTATCAATTTCAATTTAATTTTATTTATAGTATCAATTCATAACAAGAGTTATCTCAAGACACTTTACAGATAGAGTAGGTCTAGACCAGATAGAGTAGGTCTAGACCAGATAGAGCAGGTCTAGACTACACTCCAGAATTTACAAGGACCCAACAGTTCTAGTAGTTCCCTCCAGAGCAAGCAACAGTGCGACAGTGGCGAGGAAAAACTCCCTTTTAGGAAGAAACCTCGGACAGACCCAGGCTCGTGGTAGGCGGTGTCTGACGACCGGTTGGGGTTAGAATGAAGAGTGGCAATAACAGCCACAGAAAAGATAACAGTTTGTAGTAGTTCTTTGTAGTAGTTCATGGCTTAGCAGGGAATTGTGCGGCATTACAAGGCACAGCAGGACGTAACTTATTCTTTAACAAAGAAAATCTATCTAGAACAATAATCTGAGCCTGTCAGTGACCAAAACAGCACTTTTACTGGAGGTAAATTGAAGGTACACAATTGCTCAATAATGTAACTCTGCATCTTGTTTTGTCTGGTACTGGACCAATTTCAAAAAAAGTTTGTTCCCATCAGTCACTTAGACACAAAAACATAGTGAAAATAGGGTCCAGGTTAAAAAATTCTGAAGCCTTTAAACATAGAGACAGATGTGACAGACCTAATTTGATTTGGTAGTTTGTTCCAGAGAAGAGGGATAACAAAAGTTCAAAGTAACTGAGCTTCCTGGCAATCACTGTATTGCAGAGAGACAGCGTACCGCCTCTGAATGTTCTGTCTCTAATTAAAACCACATTTCCCATAAAGCCTGTTACTTCACGATCCCTCCCCCTTTTTATCATACCATGACAGAAATGATTTTTCCGTCAGCCACCGCCTACCGGGAACTCTGCAATGCAGTCTGGGGGTCATTAGAGACGGCCAGCCTTTTGTCTGATTACATGTTGATTTATACATGGTATGATAATGCTGTCATGCTACATGCAACGCATTAAGTTAATCAAAACAGCTTATGTTGCATACAATCTAGACACAACAGTATGGCACAGTATATTGAGTTGCAGCCAGCTGGGCTTTCAACAATGCAACCAACATTATGTTGTGTTTTTGTAACATGATATCCTGTGTTAGCAGGATGGGCAGATGCATCGTGGACTTCCCCTGGACCCCGCTGTACACTGTGAGGCTGTGGCTGTGCATAGCCTGCTGGTGACTGTCTGGCTGTATTAGCATCAAATGGACTTCCTGGCTCGAACTCTCTGGAGAGCAGCCAAACAGACAGCTCTGTTAAAGAAACATAACGCATGGGGGGAAAAAAATCAATGTAGGGATGCATTTCTCTCTAACTTTTAAAAGCAGGGCAGATATAGAGTTTTTACTCTAAATATGGGTTTATGGCTAATGTGGCCTTACTTATAGAACTATATAAGCTATATGCCTGTAATGCAGTTAGTTTGACACAGATTTGTCATATTCATTTCCTGTTGTCAATGGGAGGCTCTCATTCCTTATTCATGTATTCCACCCTACAGAAGCAGTTATATTCCACCCTACATAAGCAGGGGGGTTGAAGGTAAAAAGGTTGATGGTTTTGTGTAACAGAAAGATTGCCTTGCCTAATCTTATTATTTTAGGCTGATCATTTCACCCCCATAGCCCACATATTAATGTAATGCAGATAGGCCTTTGGATATTCTTCAGGTAATGTGGAAATGCAATATCTACAAATAAAATGGGTTGTCTGTGTGATTTCTTTCCCATCTTAAAATTGGGTTAATATTGACAGTCCTCAGGAATAAAGTAACTGTTTTGCTGTGTGTCTGGCTGTTAGTGTATTATTAGTTAATATTTATAGAAATTAATTTGATAAATGAATGCAATATAATACATTGCATTTAAATGCATGTTAAATTTCAAATGTCCCATTGGGTTGATTGTATGATTTCCTTTTAAGGCAGAAGCTAAGATGCAGTAACTCTGCTGACCTAGTTAACTGTAACAAGAGGTTAGCTGGGGTTTTGTCTCCATAATGACTGGGCTAATGTCTCATTTATTTAGATGGAAGAACTAAACTTATTACAAAGATGCCGGATCCTCAAAATATTTGGATAGCATCTTTAGTCAGATAAGCAAAAATCTTTTTTTTTGCTGTCAAGTTAAAAGTCTCTGTATAACAAAGTGCAGTAAAAGCTTACTATACATATACTATATATATATATATATATATATATATATATATATATATATATATATATATATATTTTTTTTTTTTTGTGTCAACACTGTAAAGGTATTGCTTCAATTTCATTGCACAGGTACTGTGTACTAGTGTATAATGACAATAAAGGCATTCTATTCTATGATCAAACATGTTTATATATCTCTACTGCAGACACATTTTTATGTAGAATTCTAGAATTAACTCAATTTTGATGTTTTGCTTTATTGGTTATTTTGTAGTGATTATGTATTTCATGTAGCCTATGTTTAAATACTCTTTTTTTTATCTTTATCAGTGGCCTAAATTCAAATTAGGCTTCAATGATACATCTCTGTAAAGACTCCTTTCATTCTGCTTCTTTCTCAGCTGAGCCTTTGTATTTCACAGCATCTTCTACAAAGCCATCTCAGGGTGTAACCTGCAGTCAAACAATCGCAGTTTGATGTGTGTATGGCCTGAAAGTGATGTGGTTTGCAGCAGAATGTAAGACAGCTGAATGCTGCTGGGGAGTCAGTAACCCGATATGAGAGTGAATCAGTGGTTCTCTGAGCAGACATGCTACATGAGCCCAGCTGTTCCTGTCTAACACCTGTCCACCCCAAGAACCCCATTCCCCACAGTATCTACATAACAGCACCAGTAGCACACTGGAAAACCATTCCCCAATATCATTATTGACCTCAAAATGTGTTCATGTGTTTGTATGTGATTTTCTATGACTGCATAATTATTCCACAGCCTAGTATGCAGTTCATGTTTTTACGTGCTTATAAATTTTCAGCTCCAAAGGGGAGCATAACATTAAAAAATTTAGAAATCACTGGTTTACAATGTACATATCTGGTTACATTTTCTAAGAGAGAAATAGTTGAATTGACTTAATGATTTGAAGCTGTAGCCCAAAAATATGAGATGACCATTTAGTAGTCCATTTGTTTTGGTATTTTTTTCACATTCAAAACCGTGTTGATAACTGCAGTGTTGGATCAGCCCAAGAAATTAAATTTATAAATAGAAAAAACAATAGCAACATTCAGCCTTAAGCATTGCGATCTCTGATGAGGGTGTGTCTATCCCAGCAGCATCTGTTTCCTTTGTTTATTAATATTGATTTAGCTGCTGGAGGCTGAGTGCTGAATGCTGCAGTGTTCTGAGACATGCTGAGTCACGGGAAGCAGCACTGGTTCAACAGGGTTTCACAGAGACACACTGTGCGGTATCGTATGCAAGCACACTGTGGGAAGTGCTTCATCATGAGGTAATGTACACATAAAAAGCATCAAACAGCAAAATCTCCTTTCAATGCACTGAAATGCTCATGCATTAATCTCCAGCTGACCTGCTCAAGCTGTCACCTCAAATCCCTCAATGCACTCAATACAAACAAAGAGATCAATGAATAATGTATCAGTAACTGCACAAAAGCAGCAGACTGAAGAGGAACACAACTGACTGAGATCAAAGAAGGTATCCACTAAGTCTGTAACACTTACTGTCAGCGTTATTACTGAAATATGCTTATATGTTACACAGTATAATCAAGATACCTTGACCCTATTCGATATCCATGATCTTCCTCTTCCGGGATTGCTCTATTGCCGACGGAGATTCTGCCAAATTTCACTTATTTTGGCCAGATAGCTGTTGCCAAAGCCCGTCTACGGAAAGCCTGTTCACACCCTATTGAGCCCCATTATACTGGGGCTCAATTCACGTTCAGTTCAACGTGGATTGTAGGTCAAAAGTTGAATGAACGAATATGTATGTCCTTTTGATTTGTTACAGGTTGAGTCATTGCTGCCCATAACACGCTAGCATTCTGCTAATGAATGCTGATTGGTCAGTGAAGGACTGATTACGACCAGATATCCCGCTTGATGGCATCCGAACAAAACCAGAATATCTCTGTGAATATTTTGGCGTGGTCTTTAAAACATTAGCAAAACTTTTTCCTGTGAAAATGGCAGAATCATCCCCAGTACATGATATTTGAATAACCGCTTCACACACGCTTCACGATGACGGCAACGAGTTGTTAACAGACCTTCACAAAGACGTATAGCCCTCCAACAATCTAGCTAAAATAACCTTTTGGAAGTACTATTTATGATATATAATAAAATATTGAAGTTTTAGGAAGTTTATATGGCTTAAACTGTATGTTTCATTCACCCCCCCCCCCAAGCTGTTTCCTTTGTCCCGACCAGGAGGGACAGATAAAACATTACGCACGTCCCACGTTTGCTGTAATAATTCCTGAATGATTTTGTTCAAAGCTGAAAATTCAACTGTTTTTGACAGATGACACGTGTAGGTTGCTAGTGACAAAATATTAGCTTTTAGTGTGATACGGCCGCTTTCTAAATTACGTTTAATTAAAAAGTATTCCAACTGTCCCGGCTCTCCTATGACTTGACTGGCCTACAAAAAGCCCTGACATCAACCCATCAAACACCCTTGGGATGAACTGGAACGCAGAGTAAGCATATTAATGCCCATGGTTAAATGTAGCCTCTATTTTAGACCTTCCTGGCCCTGGTTACAATGCCAGCAGATTATTTTAGTGTTTTTTTTTTTATTATTATTATTTGACAATTTCCTACCTCAGTTACTATGTAGGCCTACAGTATATCAAATGTGGCTGGTGGGCATGCCTCCTAAAAATTCATTTGTATTATGAAGAAAACATTATATTGAGCCTATGCAAAACATAGAACATAGAAGCTCATTTGTCAGCGCTGACTTGAGGAATTACTAAGTAGATAAGATAAATTGATAGTGAATAGCAGGGTTTTTCCTGCATAGAGGAATTGTTGGTGCCCCAAAAAAGGTTTTAGCCAGCCCCAAAAGAAAATCACCACCAAGCACCAAAATAAAAAGAATTGAGAATTCAAAAATAGTAATTAAAATCTTCTCTAAATGTGTTTAAGAGCAATTTACGAAACAACCGTTGAACAAGTGGAACATGAACTTGAGTATGAGAGCTGATCTCAGTTTTACCTCCAGAGTCAGGCTGTGTCAGACTCTCACGGTGATATATTTAAATATTAATATTTCTAACCAGTTTTGTAATTGGGGTATTATTTACTCAAGCATAATATACATTTTTTTTATACAAATTGTCAGAAATAACATGTAAATGCATAGATTTCTGCCAAATAAAGTAACAACGACTCATTGCCTTTACTGTATGCAAACCTATCATGATTTTCCTGATTCATCCTCTGTGACATGGCACTGTCATGGAGCAAACAGAGGGGGCCTTTGTGTGTCAGATTACAATGCACACACAGAAGAGCCTACAAGCATGACCTACATACTGGTATGTATGATATGGTAAGCATAGCAGTGGTGTTCCTATTAAAAAGATATAGGTCCAAGCAGTGTGAATATGAAATTCATAATAATACTATTTAAATTAAATGAGCCTCACTCAATGCAATACTATTTATTCACCCACCTAAAGTAGGCCTATATACTAGTCTGCACAACAATTAATCTACATAAAAATGTATGGTATGCATAGATACTAAAGGCTAAAGACTGGAGAGGTTCATGGAAAGCTTATATAAAGCCCTGTACTACGGCACAGAAGTCCACAACACCCAGTGGGAAAGCCTTATCGTCATGGCGACAACCACCTAGGATGTATCCCCCCTCAGTTGTTAGAGACATGGCCGCGGCCCATGCAGAAGAGCTGGTGTCACAGCCACATCCTCGACTGGAATTCAGATTAACTATTAACAAGCCCATCATGCCCATGCTTTACAGCAGACAAACACATACCGGCTTTTCTTTTCTCCAGGCATCCTGTGTCTGAGCCATGTTCTGTGTTTAAACCTTACATTGAAACTGAATTCTAATATTTTTAGTCTTACATTATCTTAAGAATTAGCCATAAATTGGCAAGATTCTCTGTCTGAGATGAAGGCTTAAAAGATGACTCCGACAGGTAAAGCCTAATATTAGGGCACTGCACAGCTCTTTTTGGTTGCCTGCCTTGTTAATAATTAATATTATAGTCCTAGCCCTTCTGTTCACACACAAATATCACTGTCTCTTAGCCTACAGTTTCTGAAAATATTGCCTAGTGGTTTGGAGTAAAGTGAACTAATATGTAGAATGTATATGCTGTTGTGCTTAGCTTGAATGTAGACTCGTTGACCTGGAGGCGCATGACTATGACTGGAAATCATGGTCGTTCCAGTTCTGTTACGACCGTTTCCGCTAGCGAACATCTGCTAAACTGGACCATTGTATGCTGTTATGTTAGTCCGCCACGTGGACTGTGGCTAACTAGCAGTCTACTAAGTAGTTTTAAAACTGATCAAATTTAAATAATTTACTTTGATTGTCGAAATGAAATGTTTCACTGTCCTTCACAGACGCTAGCGTGCGGCTGTTAAATGCAGAATTAAATCTGTTGTCAGTGCCGCTTTTCTTTTTCGCCATCATGAGGAAGTAGGCCAACGTCTTCAGATTAGACGTTAGTCACACGTTTAAGATGAATGTGATTGGCAGGCGGATTAGACCAATGGCGGATAAGAATTGAAACATTTGATTGGTTTAAAATTTTGTCTGTAGCTGATGCTTTCGAAAACCAGCCAATACACATTCAATCTTGGACGTAAAGGGCGGGTTTTGTTTGCAGTATAAAACAGAGGGTTGAGCCATTTTTCACACACATAAAGAAAGGCAATATCAGTCGTACTAAGGTCCACACCACCTCCAGAAAGAAAAATGAGGGAAATTGTGCATCTCCAAGCTGGCCAGTGCGGAAACCAGATTGGTGCCAAGGTTAGTAAAACTGTATTTGCCGTTTTAGTTCTAAATTGAATGATTTTATTCATAAACGACGTGTTCTGTTTTAGAAGCCGGTGCTTTGTGCCAATAACCGTAACGTTACTTTTCCCACGAACCACACCCTGGAATATTAATGTGTCCTCTTTGCATTTATAACGTTTTGATTTGAACGAGTTCCCTTTTGTGATGTTTTTAGGGCCGCAATTTGTCAATTTATAGACTAAAAACACTTAATTTTTTTTTTTGCATTTTTTTAAATTCATCAATTTAATGTAAAGCCCATGTAGCAGACAATTAAAAAGCTAGCTACATAGTAATTGAAACACTAGCTATGTAACGACGTTGATTAACTAGCTAACCTTTTGGGATACTGTCGCCTTTGTTCGATTGGCTAACGTTACTGCAATGCGAAAAAAAACAGAAGTGATAATTTTCAATTAAAATAACGCGCCTATTTTTGTAAAGTATAATGAACTGTATAATTGTATGTAAAAGGGAATTTTCCTAAGTAACGGTAGCTATATATTTTATTTTTTTGAAACGTTCCTGCTCATTGAGGCCTAGCGTTACTTGGCAATGCCCTTTTGAACAGTGCCCGGCTTTCGCTTGAAGTAGGCGGTCTTGGCGGTTAGTGACGTAGCAGGATTTTTGAAATTCATAACTCATGAGTCGCAGCCAATAGGTGATGAGGCCGGGCGCGCCAATGTTGCACGGCGGGAAATGAAGTGTTAATTTAACATTAAAATTAAAAGCACTGTTAAATAAAATTGTACGATTTTAAATTGTTATTTCTTAGAGCTAAGTGTCTTTTGTCTTACAGTTTTGGGAGGTGATAAGTGATGAGCACGGTATTGACCCAACTGGTACATACCATGGTGACAGTGACCTGCAGCTGGACAGGATCAATGTTTACTACAATGAAGCCTCAGGTAAGTATTTGTACAGAGTTGAGTACAGACTTTTTGTTGCCATTTATTTCCCTAACCCTGACCTGCTTTTGTAGGTGGGAAATATGTGCCCCGTGCTGTGCTGGTTGATCTGGAGCCAGGCACCATGGACTCTGTGAGGTCTGGACCTTTCGGCCAGGTCTTCAGACCAGACAACTTTGTGTTTGGTAAATTGTGTTTTTTTGTGCTTTTGTCCAGAGAATTTAAGCAGCTACTAATTATGCGCCTTTTAATGTTTTAAAGCTTAATCTTGATTCTTGTCTTACAGGCCAGAGTGGTGCTGGCAACAACTGGGCTAAGGGTCACTACACAGAGGGTGCAGAGCTGGTGGACTCTGTCCTTGATGTGGTGAGGAAGGAGGCAGAGAGCTGCGACTGCCTTCAGGGCTTCCAGCTCACACACTCCCTAGGTGGTGGTACAGGCTCTGGTATGGGCACCCTGCTCATTAGCAAGATCCGTGAAGAGTACCCTGACCGTATCATGAACACGTTCAGCGTGGTGCCTTCCCCAAAAGTATCGGACACAGTTGTTGAGCCCTACAACGCCACACTTTCGGTGCACCAGCTTGTAGAAAACACAGACGAGACCTACTGCATCGACAATGAGGCTCTGTATGACATCTGTTTCCGCACCCTTAAACTAACAACCCCCTCATACGGTGACCTCAACCACTTGGTTTCTGCCACCATGAGCGGTGTCACCACCTGCCTCAGGTTCCCTGGACAGCTCAATGCTGACCTGCGCAAGCTTGCTGTAAACATGGTGCCATTTCCCCGTCTCCACTTCTTCATGCCAGGCTTCGCTCCCCTCACGAGCCGAGGCAGCCAGCAGTACAGGTCACTCACTGTGCCAGAGCTCACCCAGCAGATGTTCGACGCAAAGAACATGATGGCCGCCTGTGACCCACGTCACGGCCGCTACCTGACAGTGGCTGCCATCTTCCGTGGCCGCATGTCCATGAAGGAGGTAGATGAGCAGATGCTTAACGTGCAGAACAAGAACAGCAGCTACTTCGTTGAATGGATCCCCAACAACGTCAAGACCGCCGTCTGCGACATTCCTCCCCGTGGCCTCAAGATGGCCGCCACTTTCATTGGCAACAGCACAGCCATCCAGGAGCTATTCAAGCGCATCTCTGAGCAGTTCACTGCTATGTTCAGGCGCAAAGCTTTCCTCCACTGGTACACAGGTGAGGGTATGGATGAGATGGAGTTCACAGAGGCAGAGAGCAACATGAACGACCTTGTGTCTGAGTACCAGCAGTACCAGGATGCCACTGCTGAGGAGGAGGGAGAGTTTGAGGAGGAGGGTGAGGAGGAGCTGGCCTAAATGTGTCACTTCTACAAAGCTCTGCTGAAGTTGCAGTGTAATAACGTTCCATGTCTATCCAGTTTTCAGTGTTGTCTGCTGTTCATGTTAATAAAATCTTATGAATTTTGAACACTGCCTTCCTGGTTTTAATGTCTTGTATATTTACATATACAGTGTTTTTAGTAGAAACTACACTATGCATGAAGTGTAGATGTATAACTGGTATCACAATAAATCTAGGTAGACTCAAAAGATGACTTGTACAGTGCCTCAACTTTTAATGGCTGTGTTTAATGACTATACAAATGCAATCAACATGTCTTTAATAGGTGAAATCAAATGCAGTACATGCCAGTTTGCTCAACATGTGTACTTGGTACACAGCTGACATCAATCAGAGCAGATTAATTAAAGCAGAACCTATAAAGTCATACTGTTAGTGTTAAACATTTTTAGCTCTCAATTTATGCCACACGTGACTATCAGAATGGCTTAACGCTCCTTACATCACAAGTTTTAACATGTACCATTACCAAGCATTCCAGCAATGATTAAGAATTATACTATGTGGTGGACAAGTTTCTACAGAATTAAAAGATGCACTGTAAAATTCCTCTGCTGACATTTTCATATAGTTAATTCTTAGAGTTTTGGTTGTGGTCACTAGGTGGCAGTGTTGGCTAAACTATTCTTTTCCACAAGAAGTAGGTGATGATGCCTGTGGCCAATGCCAGCAGAGTCCAACAGCACCCTTTCTTCACCTGGCCCTCCAAGCCCTGCTTCTCTCCAAAGCGTGATACAAAACCACTCTGTCAGAAACAAATAAGTTGATGAAAGTTTCAAATGAAATGATACAAGTTAGGACAATAAACTGATAAATTGATGTCCTGTTCAAATACCGGTAATCAGTATAACTTGTGGATTATCTTCCTTCCTCGTTGCAGTAAGAGAGCATTTGCATATCATTTAGGAGAGGAAAGCAGTAAGTAAAGAAGCACGTAGTCAACAGAATGTGGGTTTGTTTGGTTTTAATTGCTATTTTTAAGTTTTAATTCAGCATGTGGAAACCAGTTAAATATGATGTCTGTTTTCAGAAATTAAAGGAGTGGTATAGTGTATATCTTGTGCAAATATAGGTAAATTTTGATTTGAACTTGAGTTGCACGGAGGCCCAACATTCACTGTGGCAGTTAGATTGCGGTCATTTGTACAATTACACATTTGTTTCAAAATATGCATCATTAAAGCACAATGTAAATATAAGGAGCCTCAATGTAGCATTTCATATGTTGAAGGGGCCCGTCTCTAGTTTTTATAAACTTTATTGATATGCTTAAATGGTGCATATTCCTAATTAAATGTATATTTTAATCAAATTACCGCTACCTCAGTGACAGAAAAAAGGAGAAGATAGTATCATCAAACTGGACAAATAAAGAAGCTGCCATGTGTTTCTGCAGTGCATTGTATCCCAGGGTGTAATTTCCAATTTAAAATACGTTTGGTAATATTTTATTTATACGTCCTTCTTTTAAACAATAAAGAAAGTAAGACATCTTTTTCTTATACATGGTTTTTGTACAATTCTTTCTAGAAGAATTTATCATTATGATCAACTGAATTATTACCTGGATTTTGTATCTCCATAGTTCCTAGAAATGTATGTAGAAATGCAGGAAATTGAATTCACATCAGAAAAACTGTTTTGACGGAGGACCCCCTGTTTTGTGTCAAACTTACAAGACGTAGTGTGACTGAAGTTAAATCTAAAGCCCTATGCTGTTTAAAAATTGCATCGGGATTCAGTTTTTATTCGCTTCACAATGCATTGTTACATCCCTAATGCTACAGTCAAATTACAAATCACGAAAAGCACTGAACAATCTGTGAAAACAATAGTATCATGTTGTTTGAGAGTCTATTCCAATTTCATTTATACTTTTTTAGGACAATTTTTTCATTCTGTTGTTAGAACACACTACGCAGGCCTGAAATACACACAGCAAGCGCAGGTCCTATACATGCACAAATGGAGAGATGTGAGTGAGGGGCTGCAACTGCTGTACAGGCCTTACTAGAGCTCCTGGGCAGTGCCTAGGCACTGCTTCAGTTCAAACTTCATACTTCGGTCCATACGGGGACTTGAACTGGCAACCCTTCGGTTCCCTACAGACTGAGCAACTGACACCCCAAGCCAATTCTGAGTAAATTACTGACATAACTTGAGTATTCTCTGCTTGGGCATGCAGACAACTGATAACAGATTGTCTGTGTCAAAAACATGGCCATGGTGTTTAAAAGAAGTGGGCTTTAACCAGGGTTTGATTAAAGATACTACCAAATTGCATGATGGGAAGAGTAGGATCCAGCTTGTTTGGAGCTTGGCCCATGCTAGAGACTAAATAAATATCGATGCCTCTGCTGCTTCACCATTATTTTTTTTAATCTGTGTCTCGCATGTCCTAAATATTTATTGGAGTGATATATTATCACTGCAGTGCTCTCTTAAGGGAACTGGGTTTTCACAGTTTGACATGATGGAGCAAGGTGGCAGCAGTTTGAGTTAATTAATAAAAAATCTATGAAGTAGCCTAGTTTATAAGCTTATGGCATTATGGTTGTTAAGAGAATCAGCATGTTTAAAGGGTAATGTTGGTATTTTTCAATCTAGACCTTATTTCCCCATGTTTTTGTGACTAAGTAACTGATGTGAACATTCATTGAAATTGGTCCGGCATTAAGGAAGACCGCTGCAGTTGGCAGTGGCAAAACAAGCTGCAATTTAACGTTAATGGGCAATCTGGCACCTCCAATCTACATCCACTAAAAGTGCTTGTTTTTACCACTGATATGCTCAGATTGTTATTCTAAGTGTCTTAGACAACATTATGGAAAGGATTCCTACTGAAGTCAACCCAAGACTAAGATCTTCTGGAGTGTAGTCTAGACCTACTCTATCTGGTCTAGACCTACTCTATCTGTAAAGTGTCTTGAGATAACTCTTGTTATGAATTGATACTATAAATAAAATTGAATTGAAAATTGAATCTTTTTTTCCCCGAAATTGCTATCGCAAAACCCACCAGACTGGATTTAAAGAAACAGTCATTTTATTAATGTAGAACATTATCAACTATCAAAGTCGATAGAAACAAAACAAAACTATCAAAAGCCGTCTTGGTTCGTCTGTCCACTGTTCCAACTATCACCACTGACATCTGGAAATATGCTGGTTCTATACATGCAAAAAATTATTTCTTAATCTGGTGTGTTTGGTGATATTAGCGTCCACTGCTAACTACAGGTAAAAGCCAGTAAATTAGAATATTTTGAAAAACTTGATTTATTTCAGTAATTGCATTCAAAAGGTGTAACTTGTACATTATATTTATTCATTGCACACAGACTGATTATTAAATGTCCATAACATTTAATTTTGATGATTTGAAGATGGCAACAAATGAAAATCCAAAATTCAAGGGTGTCACAAATTAGAATATTGTGCTGGCTAAATTTTGAAGACACCTGGTGCCACAAAGTAATCAGCTGATTAACTCAAAACACCTGCAAAGGGCTTTAAATGGTCTCTCAGTCCAGTTCTGAAGCCTACACAAACATGGGAGACTTCCAGATTTGACAGCTCTCAAATAAAACCATCGACACATTGCACAAGGAGAGGAGGAAAGACACAAAGGTTATTGCTGAAGAGGCTGGCTGTTCTCAAAGCTCTGTGTCCAAACACATTAATAGAGGCAAAGGGAAGGAAAAACTGTGGTCAGAAAAGTGTACAAGCGATAGGGATCACCGCGCCCTAGTCACGTGAAAAAAGATTCACAAAAAGGAGTGGACAGCTGCTGGAGTCAGTGCTTCAAGATCCACCACCAAGAGGAGCTTGAAAGACATGGGTTTCAGGTATGCACTCTCGTCAAGCCACTGTTGACCAGAAACAGCGGCGTCTCACCTGGGCTAAGGAAAAAAGAGCTGGACTGCTGCTGAGTGGTCCAAGTCATGTTTTCTGCAAAGCAAATTTTGCATTTCCTTTGGAAATCGAGGTCCCAGAGTCTGGAGAAGCAGGAGAGGCACAGGATCACGTTGCCTGAAGTCTAGTGTAAAGTTCCACCATCAGTGATGGTTTGGGGTGCCATGTCATCTGCTGGTGTCGGTCACTCTGTTTCCTGAGATCAGGGTCATGCAAGCCGTCTACCAGCAAGTTTTAGAGCACTTCATGCTTCCTGCTGCTGACCTGCTCTATGGAGATGGAGATTTCAGGTTCCAACAGGACTTGGCGCCTGCACAGGCGCAAAATCTACCCCGTGCCTGGTTTGGACCATGGTATTTCTGTTCTAAATTGGCCAGCCAACTCCTGACCTTAGCCCCATAGAAAATCTGTGGGGGTATTGTAGAAAAGGAAGATGCAGAATGCCAGACCCAAAAGCAGAAGAGTTGAAGGCCACTATCAGAGCAACCTGGGCTCTCATAACACCTGAGCAGTGCTGAAACTCATCGACTCACATGCCACGCGCATTGATGCGTGAATTGAGGCAAAGGATCAACCAAGTATTGAGTATTGTACATGCTCATATTTTCATTTTCATACTTTTCAGTTGGCCAACATTTCTAAAAACTCCAGTTTTGTATTAGCCTAGTAATATTCTAATTTTGTGACACGGAATTTTGGATTTTCATTTGTTGCCACTTCAAATCATCAAAATTAAATGAAATAAACATTTGAATGCATCAGTCTGTGTGCAATGAATAAATATAATGTACAAGTTACACCTTTTGATGCAATTACTGAAATAAATCAAGTTTTTCAAAATATTCTAATTTACTGGCACCTGTAGTAGCTACAGGCTAACGGTAAAAGTTGTCATCTTGGCACATAAGTTGTGAAATTCTCCCAATTTCAGGTCGCTTTGTTGTGAGTCATTTTTACCCACCACTTTTTTGAAAGCTCATTAAGTTAAAAAATAAAGTCCATAACACATATAATTCTTGAAGCGACAGATGGCAACAAATCCACAAACATCTCTCCCCACAGGGCAGGCAAACTCTGCTGCTGCTGGCTACATTACTTCTCTTCTGCATGCATACATTCTAAAACGCTTACTGTGGTTTAATGTACATAAACAACGATTATCACCAAATTTCTCATGGCCATATCTTGTCATGAACACTTAAGCCTTTCAAAAAAGTTAAACCGACATCCAACAATTATAGAAGTTCTCTCAAATTAAATTTCTTCATAGGTGCCTATGGTGACCAAAAGGCTTAACATGGTTTAATATAGGCCCTACCTAAACAATGATCAATGATTCCCAAATTTCTCTCTCACATTGCTCCTCAAAACTCTGAAAACTGTCAAAAAAACTGAAATTTGGTGATGATTGATCGTGGTTTAGGTACATTAAATCACGTTAAGCTTTTTTCACGTTATGACTTATAAAGCCCATGAGAACCGTGGGGAGTCAACCCACAGCTGCTCCACTGCCCTGCTGAAAATGTGAAGCCGAAACGCTTAATGTCAGATTTTTGGAAAGTTTTCAGTGGTAATGAGGAGCAATATGAAGGAGAAATTTGGTAATCATTGATCATTGTTTAGGTATGGCCTACATTAAACCATTTTTGTTCATTTACATTAGTAAACTACAGGACATCGTCTAACAAAACATGACCTGCGTTAAAGAAAAAAAAAAAATTAACGCATCTCTGTCCCCAGCACATTTCAAACCAAACTGACGCCCGTGTTCATAGCTGCCACTAACAGTGTTCTTACTCAATACTGGACCAATGTCATCATTTTGTTCGCATTGGTCACTTAGACACCAATGCATGGGAAAATAGGGTGAAAAATCCTGAAATTGCCCTTTAATCTTACCCATCCTCCTTTGTCTCGTATCTCAGGGCAGATGACCCTCTCCACATAGGACCCCACACACTCCTTCAGCTGTGGCAGGGCCTCCAGCATGCCCCTTTCCTGGCAATGCAGAGCCATCTGGCCAGCCAGCACATACACCGATAGCACGGCGCTCCAGGCCAGGTCCCTGCGCCGCCCCCCAGGGACGTGTGGAAAGAAGTGTTCGTCCAGGATGCTCATGAGCGTGGGGCAGGCCGTGTTTGCCGTCACGTCCTGGAAGACCCGAGGCCAGCGGCGGAAGAAGATGGGGAAGCGGGTGAGGAGCTCGTCTCCGGCGTAGCGCAGGGCTGTGGTGCAGGCTGTAGGGGCTGGACCCATGGTGCCATCTGCCCCCCCTGTGGTTACATAGTCTATGTAGTCATGGGCCATCAGGAAAGCCTCTCTCACCAGCGGGTCAGGACTGTTCAGGCCCACTCTAGCTCCTGGCACCTCCGACTGACACATGGTCTTCTCAAATTGCCACTTCACTAGTCACCAAGATGGATGTTCGATGAGTAGGACACAGGTAACAGCTCCAGTACCAAGCAGCAAAGCCATTCTCTTAGTCACATCAGTCTGTTGTGGCGGTGTGGGGATGCTGTAAATGTGAAATTTAAAGTAATCACAGTGTATAGAAGAAGGGAATAAACCTCCATACTGCAGTGTCATTTTAAAATGAGGACATAAAGTCTTTATAACTCACCTCTTCTTTGCCATACACCATACACAGATAAAAAAGAAACAGCCAGCAGGTGAACGAGTGTTGGGGTCTCAGTAAAGTGTGTCCGTACGTGTTGCAGTTAGACTGGGTCACCCAGTCCCCTCGCCAGCTAAATATAGAGTCCGTGTTGGAAACTGACACTGATCTCCAACTTTGTATATGCACAATCATGGCCGTCCTGACCAACACAACAGGCAAGGCAGGGCTGGGCAGCGTTATTTGTATAGCACATTTCAGCAACAAGGCATCTCAAAGTGCCACTAAAGAGCAGTTAAAAACAATTAAAAACATTTGTTAAAGAGAATATGAAAGCCGGTAAAACAGGAATAGAAAGGTATGAAATACAAGAAGAAAAGTTACAGCGTAGTGTAAGAAATTAACAATTAAAATGGCAGCATCAAAAAGGAAAGTCTTCAGCCCTTAAAGCTTTAGTGCATAACTTTGTTATATTAATGAACGTCCATTACATTCAAGCCATTACTGAGTTGATACAAAGCTAATTAAGACTATCAGCTCCACACAACTCTCTCTGTATTCCTCACTATGACTATGTTCAGAAGACAGTGTTTTATCTTGCCTTGCATCTGCGAATTTTACCCCCCTTATCTCAAAGATTACATCCGATATTCAAAGATGGGGTACCCTCCCCCTTTCGTTAATTGGCAAGATCAATGTTGTGAAAATGAATATTTTACCAAAATTTCTATTTTTATTCCAGTCAATTCCTCTTTTTTTGCCAAAACATTTTTTTGACTCACTTGATAAGACAATCTGTTCTTTTATTTGGAGCGGGAAATCGCCTAGGATTCGTAAGACGTTACTGCAGAGATGCAGACTTAGTGGAGGACTTGCATTACCTAATTTTTTTACCTACTATTGGGCAGCTCACATCTATAAACTTTGCTACTGGTTAAATTCCCCTGGTTCTTCTTGGTGTAAATTGGAACTATCATCCTGTAGGGGCTCTTCTATACCTGCTCTACTTTATTCCTCTTTACCTATAAAACCTTCTTTATATACTGATAATCAAGTGATCTTAACACACTTAAAATCTGCTATCAATTTAGAAGACACTTTAAATTTGTAGCTGCATCTTCTTTGGGCCCTCTGAAAAACAACCATCTATTTCTTCCATCACTTTCGGACTCAACCTTTTCACTGTGGTATGACAAGGGTATCACACGAATCAGAGATTTATATGTGGATGGTGTCTTTGATAGTTTTGCCAATTTGTCATCTCGTTATGAACTCCATGTTACTCACCTGTTTCGTTATTTTCAAACTCGCAATTTTGTGGCTAAGTGTTACCTTAATTTTCCCTCTTTACCTCCAGAGCAGCGGTGGGAAACCATGCTTTCATTTGTCCCTCATCACAGAGGTATCATATCAAAGCTGTATGACACTATCTTAGCTTTTAGTGACCACTCAAATGATAAACTTAAAGTTACATGGGAAAGGGAACTGTGTATACAAATACATGAGGAGTCCTGGGAACAGGCCATAGAGAGAATACGATCTACCACCTCTTGTGCTCGTCTCGGACTTATTCAATTTAAGGTCTTATATAGGGTACATTTCTCTAAGTTTAAACTATCTGAACTATATCCAGAAATGGAAGACAAATGTGATAAATGCCATGGCTCTCCTTGTCACCTTAGTCATATGTTCTTTCTTTGTCCGGATTTGAAAGGTTTCTGGGAGGGTTATTTTACTATTATGTCCTCTGTTCTTGGAGTTATTCTCCAGCCTTGCCCTCTGGTTGCTATATTTGGGGTTCCTGACCCCTCACTTTCACTTAACCCTACACAAAAGGACATTATAGCTTTTATAGCATTATAGACGCTCCTTATTGTTACATTGGAAGTCTGCTAAATATCCCTCTATCTCTCTGTGGCTCAAAGACGTCATGTTTTTTTTAAAACTTGAGAAAATTAAATACACGCTGAGAGGATGTACAGTCAAATTTTTCCATAAATGGCGACCCTTTATTTCCTATTTCACTAATTTAGAAGTACTACCCAATTGAATGTGTGCCTATTGCTGTTGTGTTTGTTCCTTTGTTTTGCACAATTAACCAGTAATATGTGTGTTGGTCGTGGTGAGCTGAGTGGGGACGTGGGTGGGGGTTGTTCATTGTTTATTACACGGTACTCTGATTTAACTTAAAAATTTTCTCCTACATTCTTATCAGAGTATTTTTATTTTTATTTTATTATGTGTGTATGTGTCCGTGTACATATGCATATATGTTCAAAAAAAAAAAAAGGTAAACTGTATTTGTGACTGTAAGTATTGTAGTGCACATTTCCAATAAAAAATATATATAAAAAAAAAAAAATATCTGAAACCAGTGAACATAAAGTCTGCATTAGGTGTAGTCAGTATTATATTATTGTTGCATAGTAGTTTGTCTGCAAATGGATTAAACAACTCCAAATACCTTAAAAAAAAAAAAGAAAAAAAAAAAAAAAAAAGACAGTGTTTTTTTTTTTATCCTTTGTGTCCTCCTTGGCTACTAGCAACTGGGTGGGGGTGAAGCCCAATCTTGGAAAGCTTGTATCATGTGGACGTGCCAACAGTGTTGTTGTCATTACTTAGAATTCCTCATGGGGGAGACAGAAACTATAGCTTTAATTTAAAAGAACTTAGATTTGATGAAGCCAATATGACTCCAATCCAGGGAATAGCCCTACAGGTCCCGATGGCCTGTGTATTGCAACCAATCAA